>JAPYYV010006259.1:0-14495 GCA_030522625.1 Copidosoma aretas | reverse complement strand
CGTATCAACATCAATTTAGAGACTTTTTATTCAAGCTGTTAATACACTACATTTTCGGCGACTGACGTTCGTAATTGAGATTTTTTTCTTCTCTTTTATCTAACTACTACCTCGAATTTTAATCTTAGATCATAACAATAAACTCGTATCATGAGTAAAGATTATAGGTTGCGTTGCACACCAAGCAGACAGCGGTAAAGCAATATATGTAGCTACAGTTACAGACACCAACGTATGAAAATTTACAACGTTGCCATTTTTATTACATATTTTTTGGTCTTCAGTTTAATGATTACATGACTATAAATACATTCAAAGTTAATTTTTTGTAAAAAAATTTTTTTTTTTTGATTATTTCAAATACTAATTACTCAGAAATGCGTTTACATAAAATTTTTGTCACATCAAATTTTATTATTTTGTTTCATCCTATTTAAAAGTATGCTACCCCTCTCTCACCTCACCTCCCCCCGCTGAACCACCGGAACCTCCTAAAGTATTTTTATAGCATTATTAGTAGGCATGGCTGACTTATGAACGATCAAACTAAAATTTCACACATTTTTTGGTGAATTTTGATTTTTTTTTTACTTTGGGTAATTTTTCCGGAAACCAAAAAGTGATCAGACAGGAGAAAATATGTATAAAGTATAGTATTCAAGTATTTCTATAGCACTTTTAGTGGGCCTGGCTGACTAAGTAACGATGGAAATCAAATTTCATACATTTTTTGGTGATTTCTGATTCTTAGAAATTTATGGTAATGTTTCCAGAAGACAAAACGTGATCGAAAAGGAGAAGTTATGTGTAGAGTATAGTATTCAAGTATTTCTATAGCATTTTTAGTGGGTCTGGCTTATTAACAAACGATGGAAGTCAATTTTCATACATTTTTTGGTGATTTCTGATTCTTAGAAATTTATGGTAATGTTGCCAGAAGCCAAAATGTGATTAGACCGTAAAACTTATGTAGAAAGTATGGTATGTAATTATTTTTATAGCATTATTAGTGGGCCTGGCTGACTTATAAACGATTAAAGTCAAATTTCACGCATTTTTTGGTGATTATTGATTTTTAGAAATTAATTGTAATGTTTCCAGAAGACAAAAAGTGATAAGAAAGGAGATGTTATGTGTAGCGTATAGTATTCAAGTATTTCTATAGCATTTTCAGTGGACCTGGTTGATTAACAAACGATGGAAGTCAATTTTCATACATTTTTTGGTGATTTCTGATTCTGAGAAATTTATGGTAATGTTTCTAGAAGCAAAAAAGTGATCAGACCGGAAAACTTATGCAAAAAGTATGGTATGTGAGTATTTTTATAGCATTATCAGTGGGACTGGCTCACGTATGAACGAGTCAAGTCAATTTTTACACATTTTTTGGTGATTTTTGATTCTTAGAAATTTATGGTAATTTTTACGGTAGCGAAAAGTGATCAGACCGGAGAAGTCTTGTTTATATTATAGTATTGAAGTATTTTATGGCATTTTTAGATGGTCCGGCCGACTAATCACCAATGTAAGTCACATTACAGTGGTTTTCCTGAAATTTCAGGGTTATAGTTAATTGAAGTTATGTATTTGGCTACCACATATTGATAAAACTGTCGTAGTAGCCTCTGAAATTTACGTATGTATAATATATAAGCTATTTGTAGTACTTAAGAACTTTGAATTCTTATATTTCTGCATTCACATTAATTTAACATTAAACCCTCTATATCTCATAAACAGTTGTTAATAGTGCTATGAAATTCTCTGGGCTTGTTATTCAGACGTGTTAGAAGCTTTTACAGTATTTATCATAGAAATCGAAACAAACATTTTTATTTTTTTTATTTCCATTGCACGCAACTTTGGGAACTTCACAGTCATGCTACCGCGGAACTTCGTGCTCACGACACTATAAGTTTGGATTGATTTCATTCTCGCAATAAAGCTGTTTTTTACCGGAAGCTTGATGTACATTCATACATGAATGACTCTCATGCTTGTCGAAGAATTCAATATAAGTGAAGAAATCTAATGGATATACAAGCAAACAATTGATATACATGATATGTTTAAACCACACTCGGGAAAGATTTTTTTATCCTCGTATTCCATTATTTGTATTATCAAAAGATTTTAATCTCTATGAAAAATGTTATGTATCGGTACTTATTGTCAATAATAAGTACGAGCCTTTGGTTTCGAGAGAAGCGCATATGCTTCCATCTAAATAAGTCGCGTGTTAGATATAATGTACATCAATCGTTTGCTTGGATACCTATTAGATTCTCCAACTAATACTGAATTTTTTGACAAGCATCAGAGTCACTCATGTAAAAATATTAAAGTGATTTATTGAATTTTTTTTTTCAAGCCCGTACCTGAAAAATTTAATAGCAAAAATTGAAGAAAAAACTTGCACGGTTTTTAGCACTCGCCACAGCATTGTCAGGTTGAGTGACACTTCTTATAACATTTAATCAGCATTTATAATAGTGTATTCAAAATATGTGCTTTATAGGGGTGATGAGCCTTTTTAAGCATCAGTTCTGATAAGATTTAAGTTTCCTACCTTAATAATTGCGTTGTTTTACTAGATTGCTTTACAAATTTGTGCATTTAAATACAGCGAATTTCTCTTCAAAATAAGATTCTGCAATGATTCTTTACATTTTAGCATGACAGTCGAATCCTCATGTGGGTAGATTCATAGAGAACTCGCCCAGAAAAATGGGAACTTCCATCATGCACGAATCGTCCAAAATTGTACTTCTTATTTCTCCCCCAGAATTGTTAATCAATCCATCCACATGTAGGATTTAATTGTTTTATAAAATGCAATGAATCGAATTCAATTTGTATTCCAAAGAAATATGTTTTAATAATATGTTCAAATTCTGAGTACTAGAAGTTTCCTGACATTTTTGTCTGTATTATTATGATTATGTATGTAACTTTGGAAAATTCATTTTTGAATAAACGAATATTTACTTGAAATCAATAATTTACCAAGATTTTTCGCATTTTCAGAAATAATTACGCATAATCTATCGTAAATTAATAGAGAAAAATAGGAGAAAAATGAAAACTACATTTTTAAATGAGTCTTACAGAATTCCAAATAACCTAATCTTTCTTTACGACGTTATCTACCAAATTTAGACTTGATTAATTTTGTTTACTGTAAAAAACTGATGTCAACTCTTTTTTTTCATGAATATCGCCATTTTTCAAATTAAAGTTAACAAGTTATCAAGTTAAAATAACACAATCAATAAGATAGCAAACTACAGTTTTTTTACCTTAGCTATAAGGTTAATTTGTAATGATACGTTTAAAACATTAACAATTGAATAACTGGCTATTTTATCAGGAAAAAAAAGAGCTGACACATATCTTTGATGTTCCAAAGAATAATTGAAGCACAAGTTCGGCGAGATCAGATAAGAAATTGGGGGGACTATCAAAAAAACTTGTTTGATTTACCATCTAATTTTTCGGTTTTTCTCCTGAAATAACATTTAATCTCGTCAAAATCAAGCTCGTTTTATTAAACAGCTTGTCAGTAATATGCGACAATCAACTGTATTTTTGGTGTGTAAATGTGCCGAATCGATTTATTATTGTAAATTACATGAACCAGCTGATAATCGGTAAGGTAAGACAAAAATTAAGCTTAGGTTTGTCGAGGTCAATTATAATTATAACAATTTAAAGAAAATAAACAACCAAAAATCGGATAGACTCTACTAGTCCGGCATCTAATTTTCTGTTCTTTTTCTCGAATTATTAATTAATCTTGCCGAACTTAGGCTTATATTATTATGTTTAACATCAAGAATGTGCGGAAATTTTTTTTTGGTCTACTTTATTAAAAAGGTAGAAAACTGTAATTGCCTCCAGTTAGCCCTCACTACCAATAAATTCAGATCTTAAAAACGTCCTAAAACATGCTTAAAAGCTGTTTCAAAACTCATACATAACATATGGTTCCTGCTGGATCCTTACGGAATATCAAACTGGGTCAAACTTACTAGTCTGGTTCAAACTGTGATGACGATTTGGATTCTGGTAGTTCTTGACTCATAGATTAAAAGTCAACAACGGCCGTTCAAGCGGAAAAACTTATTTCTTTGCGATACAGCCCCTTAAAGTTGTTCTCCCATCAGTATGTACTTACGAAAGAACGCAACTTCGATCAACGCGAATTTGAAGACATCTTTTAAGATGGATAAAAAGATCTCATCTACTGTTTTGTTCTTATCATAAAGATAAAAGGATTCTTGAATCTCATTGTTCTTATTCTTGAATTTCCAGCAGTTCTAGATGAATCATCAAGATACTGCTTGCAACAAAAGATTCTTTAAGGCTGCGTCCTCATAGAGCGCGTTACGCGTAACGCATCACGTTTAAGCCCGATAAAGCGAAAGAGAGAGAGAGAGTACAATACGTTCTCTTAATAAATATTTTAATATAACATAAAAATAAGTATAACTTTAAAAAAATATGTTTAATTGTAGATTATTAGTGAGCCCTCGAAAAAAAACAGAAAAGGTATTTGACACCAACTTTTACATACATCCCACTTAAAACTGTGTTCTTTGGTGGCAAGTCTGCAAGCATTCCTGGACATGAAACGAAGCAAATATTTATTAACTTTTCCTTGATTGGTGTCTTTGACTAATAATCATTAAAGCGATACGCTCGGTTCTAGCAGAATAATTGGCGTTTTTTGCTAAGTTTATGGCCTTTTTATTGTCTCAATGTAGGTAAATTGGACCGGGACCATGAACCCTAATTTTCTGAATAACGGGTCCAGTGTACCACTTACTATAAGCTAAATTTTAAAGGCCAGTCCCAGGATGGGACAAAAGTTTATTGTGATGCCCACTGGACAACTACTCCTACTAATCCACGTTCAGTGACTGGTTGTATGTTTGTTTTCCAAGGTAAAGCAATTAGTTATAACTTCAATAAGCAGCCAACCATTGCTCTCTCCAGCCCCGAGGCCGAATACACGTCACTGACGTATGCAGCTCAAGAAACATTATGACTGAGCAGAGAAGATAAGGAAAAATCTGTTTTATTACGTTCTAATGTATTCCTCTATAGAGTGTGTTAAATCTGCTAACTTCATTGCCAGAATACTATAAATTTGGTCTGGTAGAGCAGACGGCGCGCGGCGGAGACAATCAAGTACCAAACTTTACTTCATTACTACAAATTTAGGGCTCAGTAGAGGTCGCTAAATGTTATTGGTTATCAGAAAATAGCTTTTGATTTTGGAACAGTTCTGTTTTTTCAACATCAAATACCTCATAATGAACTGCATCTATGCACCTGAAATTCTCTAAAATTTTTGCTCATAATAGTATGAAAAAAGGCACAAAATTTTTGAAAGATCGGTTTTATACTTTTTAAGAAATCAGCAATTGGATTCTTTTTTAAACCTTGATTGAAAAAAGTGCCGTTTATTTTCGAAAATAGTTACACCGGTCAAAACAAGCCAGAAAATTTAAAAAACTATTTAAGTTTTATATCCCGTTGATATTTTTGGAAAATTTGTATTTTCACCGATTTTATAACGATATCTTTAGCTATACTAGTTTTTGACACACGTATAAAATAATATACCTTTTTAAGTTTTCAATGCAGTTTGATAATTTTTTGGTGACTTAAAAAAAAAAAAAAAAAAAAAAAAGTTTTTGTTCGACCTTCTGGAACTGTGATAATTTTTTTCTTTTCATTTTTAATTTCGGTACTTTTGTTGGTGACCTTTTTGGCTGAAACTTTCACATACTGTAGTTTAATACTAGTACTTTCATTAAAAATCTTAACGTTTCGTAAACGGCCAGGTAACAATTGAAAAACAATGAAAAGTCACAACCGAACACGTGGCTTGAGCTGTACGCCCGTCGGCAGCGAAGAAAGGGGGGGGGGGGAGGAGCGGCCGCGGCAGCGGTTTTTCGACGGCGGTGAAGTAGAAAACAAACTTATCGATTCAATTCGTCGACGATCGCAAAGACATTGTGTTCTCAGCTTCCAAAAATTTCTAATAAATGATAGACCATGCAAATACTTTGATACATTTGGCAGGAATATTTAAAGGTTAAGTAATACATCTTCCTATATTATATAGTGAGTTCGTGTGGGCCGTAAGTAATAGCCCCTCCAGGCCCCCCTGACACGTTTTTTCACATACATAAAAGTAAGGTAAAAATAAGGTAAAAATATGCTAATTTTGAATGATTTTAAATGATTGTAAGGTAAAAATATGTTGGTTTTTCCGTTAACTACCATTGTTTTGCCCCTCCACAGCCCCCCCTTATTTTTACCACAGCCCTCCCCCCACTAACCCACACGCCGCCCCACGCTCCCCATTTACTTTAGGTTATCCCTCATTTACCTAACAATATAAATTTGTTTTCTCCGTGTTTTCCCGTAACAAACACATTTTCCATTTTTGAAAGCCCCCCACGCCCCCCCCCCCCAGCCCTTCCGCAAGGACTTAGAATTTTCCGAGTCTTATATATTTGCTCCCCCCCGCATTTTAACTATAGCCAATGATGGCCGACGGCACCCGAAAGACAGACTTTCGCCAAACTCTGCCCAAAACAGACGAATTATTCCGATTACAGACGATCCGATTACAGGGATCAGGCAGAGCAACCGATTCATGCACATGATGCAAAAAAAAACAGGTGTGTGGAAATTATGATGGCGATGTAGTCTAGCAAACTATAGCTGAGCAGTGATAATCAAAGATCTTCCAATCGGAAACCATGTTGTTTTCATTAAAAAAAATGATTGGCAATATATTTTTGTGACTAACAGCCGTTCCGCAGCAGAGACGAACCCTAGGCAAACGGCAAGACTCGAACCAAGTGCCATACATGCCCGTACACTGCTGAACTTTGGTGATTGAACTTCCAGTAACTGCAACTCTACCGCCACGCCACCGTGTCGGTCTACATACATACATACCAAAAGCCTAGAGCATATAGGTATACTCCCATACACGAAGTATGCGTTAGGCGCTCTGTAAATGCCACTTTGACAATAAAGGGTGATTCATAGTTCGGTCAGTGCCGAACTTTCGGAGTCCCAGTACTTTTACACCATCTTTTTCTGCGCTTTTTTTCTTCTTTCTTTTTTTTGGATTTCAGAGAATTTGGCCAAAAGACGAAGGTCACAATACATTTAAAGGACTTTGACAAATAAATAATGAAAACATAATCATAAAAACATTAATTCTCAAATTGATTGGCTGAGCACAAAAGTTTGAAAGATCAAGATACGAAATCAGAATATTATGAAACGATTTCACATTATAATTGATATAATAGTAAAACAGTAACGATAAAGAATATATGAGCTCACGAATGGAGCGAAAATCGATCGGAGAAAATGAGATACACAGTAACTATTAAAAGGATAACTTTGTCAAATAAATGCAAGAGAAGTAAAAGCGAACGTAATACGAAGATAGAAAGATAAATGAAGGAAAATAGTTCTATTATAGTAACTAATAAATAATAAGCAGGTAGGTAACAAATCATTGTTAAAAAGGCAATTTTTAGTACCTGGTTCCATGATAAAACGATTCATTGATGCAATAAATACAATTTCGATTTTAATTAGCACTTTTAAACTGTTTAAATATGCGTTTTATTTTAACACCAAGTAATTTTTCGCCGTTTTTTGAACCATAAAAGTAAAACAAATACGGTGCCTCGATTTGACTCATAAATAACGATAGCAACATAATATGAGAAAGCAAAATTATTCTTACTCTTTTTAACACAAATAAAAAAGATTTATAAAAATAACATAACTCACTAAAGTAAAATAAAACCTGAATTTTATTAAGGTATACATCATTCAATTATTATTTATTTTAAATTTTGGAGCAAAAAGTTTTATTTGCTGGATCATTGAAGTTTTTGAATTCCAATACTAAAACTCAGCGAAGTACGAAAATAAATGACTGAAATTAGTAATTTTCATAAAATAAAAACTGATATTTTGACTTTTGAGGTGATACAGCACCAACACAAACGTCATTTTAGATATTTGTTCGCTGACACACCGTATTCAAAAGATTATGTCCTAGTGGAGAATTTGAGCCGTCACGTCGTTTGTCTGTGTGGGTTACACCAAATTGTAGAGTGAGGGTGATAAATATGACACGTCTTGTCTTATATGTCTCTCCACATGTAAGCATACTTATAGTCGTGAGGGCCAACCAACGTTTGTTTTCGAGACGATGGGACGATTTCAGGATTCAATTATTTGTAGCTTTACATTAAAGTATTAAAAAAAAAAAATACATTGAACTGGAAAAATGTTAAGCAGAAAATATCTAATAAAAATTAGCAATTTCAAGGGGCCACTTATTCAATAAAATTAAGTAGGGGCAAAATATCCAAAAGATCGATACCCTTTAATAAATGGACACTTTAAAAATGAGTGTTCTTGTAATGTTCTAAGTTACCTAAGCAATCAAATTATATGTATGGGTTTCTGAAATAAAGCTCCAACTAACTATTTAACAAATGTTTTTAATTTTAACTCTAAAATCATGCGTTATTGACATTTTTTAAAGCATTCATTTATTGGAAGGGTGTCCATTAATTCTCCGTTTTACGTGACTCATTTTCAGGATTTTAAAGTCAAAGATAATAAATTTGACTACAAATCGACTAAGTATTACGCTCTTTATTAGTTACTGAAAAATTTTCATGGGAAAACGTTATAATAAAACACAATGTTTATTTTGAGGATAAAATGATTTCTTATTTCATTCACTACAAGATTGCTGCTCGCCTTTGTTACTAGTATTGAGTCGTTATCAATAATAGCGTTAATAGAAAGAGAACCTTTTTTTTAGGAAATAGCTTAAGAGAGTCAATCCTAATGTGCTAGGTCGTAAGCGATATATGTTAATACATATTTATGATATCGAAAAAAATCATTCTTTCATGTAAAATTCTTTGATTTGTCAAGTAGCGCGACAGTGCCACATTGGCAAGCAAAATCACTATGATAGCATGTAGCCACGATATTCCTATACGACGATATGGTCTATCAAAATTTTTAATATCACTTCATTTATCAATGTATGTCAATAAACACTAAATCACAGCGTATAAATTAATTTAGATTGAGGTTTTGAATAGAAAATATTCTGGTTCGTAAAGATTTAATTTTTATTAAATACAGGCATCCTATGAATAATAAATTCTTCATTTACTAAGATTGTTTGCAAAACTTGTAAATTATAAATTAACAGAGCAATCAAGTGTAACAGAGCAGCGAACGTGTAGTCATTTATTGAATATTAAAAAAAACATTTGACTTTACTGTATATTTACCATCACGGCTGAAAAGCCGTAGTTTACCTTAAAAATAAAGCTGTACAGCTTCGAAGAATTAATTGATACATACACGTATATACAAGGACACGACAGCACGCATAAACACGTGTTGAAACATTTACTTTTTTTTTCAATATCAGAGCCTTACAGCCCTATACGTTGGAGCCGAGAGACTTTCAAGAAAAATTGAGCTCTGGCTATTCCACGATGGAGGTACCAGACCTCCAACTTCTGAATACGGCTGTTTCACAACAGTTAAAGGTCTCCCATCCTCAGACTTCCTATACGTAAATTCATACCGCAAGAGAGAGAGAGTAATAGATGTACATAACACATGCGCATGCACTCAAATGTCACGAAGTGACGAGAAGTGAAACAGACACATGAACAGAACATAAAAGGCACTTAAGAGTAAGTAAGAAGCAAAATAAATATTAAATTATATGATATACAAGTATCTTCTTTGATATAAACCGCGCGTATTTAAAATTACAATATATAATGGACGCACGAGGTGATTCTACACCAATTTATCTTTCAAAAACACCGCGCGCTTTTCCCCTTATAGATTAGCTTAAAAGTTAGTTCGTAGTCAGCCGCGACGCGGCGCGGCGCCTGGCCAGCTTGCTGTCCCACTACTGAATCAGCACGCCACGTTGTAGGCTTTAAATAAGAGGCCTACAGACCCGTGTGGCGAGAGGAGTTGGTAAGTGGTCGAGGCAGTTGCTTCAATAAACTATCCATAAAACCAATATTTTGGTGGAGTATTTCTTCGCGAATCCTCTCCTCCAAACGATCGAAGGCCAACCACTGGCGCAAGTGGTAGTAGCAGCGAAGCCTAGCAGCGGCCAACGGTCATAGCAGTGCCGAGCAGCAGCAGAGCCTAGTAACAGCAGCCATTCGTCATAGCAGCGCCTAGTAGTAGTAATGCCCAGCAGTCTTTGCCTTTATCAGGCAGTCATACCGTGTTCCTATCTAACGTCGGTAGTGGCATGGTCCAAAAAAAGACATCGAGGAGGACTGCGGGGTATTAGGCTATTTCTCAGTAGCTACATCGGCTTATCTATATATTTATAATATTTAAATTATAAACTCAAGAATCGGCTCGAGATAAGTCTGGGCTGGCTCGCTTTTTTTTGGAAGCTGAGCAGCTCTAGGTGCGTGGGGCACTAGGTTAGGGGTTAGTGCTGTGTCCTCCCTTACCCGACGTTGAAGCCAGGGGAGCCAAGCATCCAAGTAGCCGAATCGGATAACTGCGGTCGAGGCTCCCGCACTACTCTACTACAGCCGGCAGCCTGGATTCCTTTACGACGGGCAGCTGGTGACATCATCCGGACTCTTGGAAACTACAGTGGCGACTTAATCGGAAGTCTCCTTAAGGAACCACAGACGGGGTCGACACACCCGCTCTCGCTCACCAACGCTTACCAAGGACCATCTACGCCTTCGACGCCTCACCTTCTATCACAGGCTAAATCCTCGAGCATCATCCGAGGGGACAACTGATCGTCAACTCGCTCTATTTTTTCGTTTCGCTTTCCACCTCACTTACAGCCCAACCCCAGAGGGCGCTTATATTATCTTCTTGCCAGGTTTATAGAACCTTTCAAAAGTTGGGTTGTGGTATGTAACATAGACAAAGAAATGAAAATATCAATGAACAGTCATATTTTATCTATAATATATAGTTCTATATCATGAAATATTTTGCAGTTTAGTAATTCAAACACTTTTTTAGTCCATTATTCCTGAAAAAAAAGTTTTTGAAAAATTTAATACAAGAAAAAACATTTTAAGATTAAATAATCATCTCTTGAACATGTAGAATATTTTATGATTTTAAAAGCGTTAAGACGAAGGAAGGACGAAAAAGAAGTGACATTTACATCCTTTTTTCGACAAAGATATAATAGGATCCATGATCTCGCAACTTAACTGTCATTTCAACCTACATCATCGTATATTATAACATACTTTAGCTAGAGCTTTTTATTAGCTCTTACTTTTTTCCCATGTACGTTTTAAATTTATATAAAAAGACGAATACGGTGTATTTTCTGTTCGATGAATCAAAATCCATACTTAGTACATGTCATGTAAATAACTTGCTTGTCGACATATAAAATAATTTTTGAAGACTTATATTTATCTTGTGTAATTTCACACATTCTAGGAAGCAAATCTACCAAATTCATACATATAATAAAGTATTACCTACAGTTTTGTACACTATTTATAAGTACAACGGTCTGGAGATGTTTACTATTTTTGGTAATTAGTATTTCATTCATACGTGAAATTTTTTTTTTTGCATGTAATTGCAAAATGATATTGTCGAAACATTGTTTAAATTGTACATCTGTAAAAAAAAAAAAATTAGTAGTTACCGAGTACAGCCTTACGCGTCTACAAAGAAATAACTTATTTAATGATAATGTCGAAAGTTTTATCCGAAAATTAATTAAAAAAAAATTTAAAAAAATTAATGGACAGAGTAAGTGTCATATGTAATGAATCAAAAACAACTATTAATGTCAAAAATTAATGGAAATTCAAATTATATATTGAGACAAAATTATTTTTTTGGTATAAAATACCTTTTTACTCAAATGAAAAAAAAAAAAATTAATCTGGTTACAACTGTTTTTCAGCGTACCTTTTACCAAAATAATGCCATAATTTCTATTATGAGTTTTTTATTTCTTTCATAGCATTAAAAAAATTAACGAGTTTAAAAAAAACAAAGCTATTTAAGTGTATATAAACCTCAAATGAAAGACGTAATCAGAATAACTTGAATTTTTTTCAAAGAAGTGACTGTGGTTTTTGACGATACTTTTTCATTAAAAGAAAATCATTAACGCGAGACGATGTAATGAATGTATATTACACGATTTATTTAATTATTTCTAATGTTGAAGTAAGAATTAGATGCAACTGCACCTTTTCATCAGCTATAAGGCACGTTAAACTTTAAAACACACGTTACAGCTATTTCCGACGATAATTATTGGCGCAATTACAAATTACGACTCCATTTTACTAAAAAAAGAAGAAAAAAATTGTTTTCACACCGTCATTTAACGCAGAACCGTTGAACGATTTATTAAGTATAAATTACTTATTCTTTAGAGGAACATAACCTAACCTGTTTGCTTTAAGAACAGTTTACATGATATTAAGGTTATTATGTCTATCGAATAACATGAAAGTCTTGGAATAGCAACTTTAGATTTCCTTATAAAGTAACAAAGACTCGATATTTTTAACTTTTAATATGCCCTTTATGTATTCTCGTAAAATCAGAATAATTATTCAATTGTTTTATTAATAAATCATAAATATTTTTGTGATAGTATGTAGTTTTAGGTAACTATTGAGCTTACCCCAACAACAGTCCGGAAAATTAGAATATTGATGCTTAATTAATAATGTCCATCATTATTAAATGACTCAAATAAGTATGCTAGCAAGAAATTGATATTTATTATATCATATACGCACTTTATCTAGGTCGAGGCACACAGGCCTCTCTTAACACTAAAATGCTCGTATTTTCCCGATGATGAATACCAATTACTAATTTTTAATATTAACTAAAAATCATTTATTTTGCAATGAAATCAAATATTATTTGGGAACGCACTGTATCACGATCGTGCACATCGTAAGCCAAAATTAAAAAAAAAAATTCCCTACTGTGGCTTCAACGAGATTAGTCCGAGAATCAAATTTATCAGAATGTGTGTTCCAGCTACACTCAAAAAATATTTTCTTTATTCTCGCTAACGACTTGCACTATCGCATTCTAGTGCAATTTTAAATTTAATTTGACTATTTTAGAAAATTAACGAGTTTTAATCAATGTTGAACATTATAAGCTGATATTATTCATCGTTAAAATACGGGCATTTTAGTGCTGAGGGAGGCCTGTATTACTCCACCTACGTAAACCACGTATGTTATGTAATCAACATCAAATTTTTTCTTGCGTACCCATTTGAGACATCTATAACAGAATTTTTTTTTTTTTTCGAAAAAAAATTATTTTAAGACGAACAAAACTCCGTGCTAATTACTAAAAAGTAATTGGGAGAAAAATAATTTTTATTATAATTTCTGTAAACCGTAACTTAGTATCGAAAAAAAAATTTTCAGAATGTGGGAAAAGTTGCAGTTATGCACCCCAGAGCCAGATGAACATTCACAAGATATGAATGCATTGATACGGACAAAAAATGTTCTTAAACACTGAAGTTGAGAAAAAAGCAAGTGTGATTCGAAATGTTACTTGATAAAAATATGAAATAAATTATGGATATTTCAAAAGCGTTAAAACAAAGAAGAAACTAGTTGTAATATATTTCAAACATTTACACTTTTAAAAACTCCTACACCAAATTCTATATCCTAAAAAATTTAAATAATAAATCAGTCTTAAGATTTTACAAATTTAAATAACCATGTATATTATACTGATCAACATTTTTTTCAGGTTTGTTTCTCAATCAAGAATATACACTGATGCAATGTTGCAAAATTTTATAAAATAATTTGTTTCCAACTTTAAAAAAAATACCTGTTTTGTACTTTAATATCTTATTAATTTATAATGTAAAAAGAAAGATGTACTAATATCATGAATGAAGTTGAGTAAGGGAGAGCCCCCTTAATAATCCTGTTCTATTATACAGTTATTTATTAGATTTTTTGATTGAAGTGCTTTGGTTATTAAATATTTTATGGATTAAGATTAAAACATAGATAACTCATTAAAAACTTTCCTCAAAAATCTAGTGCATTACTGAAAGTAGTCATCAAGGTGAGGGGGATTGGCGCACGGAGCGCGCATGGGGCGAAGATCCATTAGTATGTATATATATATGTAGCTTTATAGATATATATACATATATATATATATATACTAGTGGGGCTTCGCCCCCTGCCCGCTCCGCGGGCCAACCCCCCCCGTTCTTATTTTTTTACTGTTGTTTTGTTTGTTTTCCTTGAACATAAATTCGAATGTCAATTTTTATTAAAGTCTTATTTTTCTCTCGAATTCAAATCACAAAGTACGTGTAATAGACTACGTTACATGACGTATGATAAATTTTATCATAT
>JAPYYV010006258.1:0-20640 GCA_030522625.1 Copidosoma aretas | reverse complement strand
TTATTATAAATTATGTATGTTTAAATGTATCTTTAATTAGAGGGCCAGACATGGTTTACCACAAGGCCTCAATAAAGTTCAATTCAAATTCAAATTCAATTCAATTACAATAATCAAGTAGATGTATTTATTTGTTATCTGTAAGTTATCCCCAGTGTTAAATAGCCGCTATACTTAGACCGCGGTCCCATAGAGCGCGTAACGCGTGAGCGTAACTACTTGAGCCCGTTATAGTGAGAGAAAGTTTAAATATGCGATCCTCTCACTCCCTCTCACAGCGTTCTTAAAACGGATACCCACTCAGTTGTAACTGTATGCTAAGGTACTATAGATATACTTTATCATACAGTTACAACTGCACTACGAGAACGTTGAAACTAATGCATGGCCAACTGTGATCCTGCAGCGTACACACGTCTACGTCGTGGCGCTAATGCTCCACCACTTTGGGAGTGCAGCAGGGGTCAGATCGCGATCATTCGATATGTGGTAAATCCTACAATTTTTTTCGATAGCCCCTATAAAACAACAAACAACCAGAAATGAAGGCTACGCGCATGCGTAGTCTAGGGATTATCGAAAAAAAGTTCACTTTTGGCATGTATCGAATGATCGCGATCAAACCCCTGTCCCAAACGGTAGAGTATTTACACGATAACGCAAGATAACAGTTATACCATATAAATAGGTTCAGTCAGTATCCCAGTAAACTGGTAGCGCTGCTCAATCTATTTGGTATCGCCGCTGCGCCAAAAGGGAGAGCAGCTCACTCAAGTTGTGAGAGCACTGCTAATCCACAGTATGGTATATCAGCCGTCTTGGTTGGCATTTTAGCAGTGCCAAAGTTCTCTCAGTGTGGGTGGGTGTCCGTTTTAAGAACGCTGCCCTCTTATTAGCTTGAATGGTTACGCATTAAGGTCCATTTTCATACACACTAGAATCCAGCGTCTAGCGTGCAGCGTATTGGTGAAGTAACATATTGAGCGTACAAACTAAACAGTGTTCAGTTTACACGCCTCACCAAAATCTTGACTTTTCTGGGTATGTTCTGAAACTTAACCTTGGCTACTTACATGTAACTTAAACGTGACATAAGATTTATTTAAGACTTATTTAATTCACCGATAAGTAACTCAGTTGACTTGCAAAAGAAATCCTCTACCTACCCATCTCTGCACGTTAAGGAGACAAAGAGATATATACCAGTTACAATAATCAATTAGATGTCTTGAAATGAGTATTAAAACCTTCAACGTCATTTACAAGATACTCTTTAAAAACTTGAGAAAATATTTTTGCTCGTATGCCTTAAACTTCATGAAAGTCAAAATTTTCTTACAGTATGAAAGATTTTTCTCACACTTATGAAACTAACCTTTTCAACATTGATTTTTCTACCTGCTCATCCCTGCACGTTAAATAGATATGTATCAATTACAATAATCAAGTATATGTATTTATATGTTATCTTAAAGTTATTTCCAGTTTGGAACAGTCTCCATGCTTATGCCGCGATCCCATGGAGCGCGTACCGCGTAGGCATAACTACTTGAGCCCGTTAGAGCGAGAGAGTTTGAATATGAGATCCTCTTACTCCCTCTCACAGCGTTCTCAAAACGGACACTCACGCAGTTGTAACTGTATGCTAAAGTACTATATATAGATATACTCTATCAAGCTACAACTGGGTGGGTGTCCGTTTTGAGAACGCTGCCCTCTTATGAGCTCAAATGGTTACGCGTTAAGGTCCATTATCATACACGCTAGAATCCAGCGTCTAGCACGTATCGTATTGGTCACGTACCCAACAAACACATTTGTCTAAGATTTCTGAAAGCTTAATTCCAGAAGAAATCTGGACGCTGGTATTTAAGACACCTACAAGATTTCTTTCAGAAATCTTAGACAAATGTGTTTGTTGGGTAACATATTGAGCGTACACTGGACGGCAAGATATTCGCAACCCCCTCCCCTAAACAGTTGGGTACCGTTGCCTACGCAATTGCCGTATGTGCAGCAGTGCTGAACTATTAAGGGGGGTCGTGAATATATTGCCAGCCAGTGTACAAACTAAACAGTGTTCATTTTACAGGCCTTAGCGAAATCTTGACTTTTCTCGGTAGGTTCCGAAACTTTAGCTCGGTTACTTACCTTTAAGTTAAACGTGACATAAGATTTATTTAGGACTCATTTAATTCACCGATTAGTATCTTCATTTCTCAATTAAAAAAATAATAGTAAATAGATATTAAATTCTTTTTTTTATTTAAAAATATTTTGATTTTGTGTTTTGTAATGCTATTTTGAAAAGAAAATTGTAAAAAAACTGTTGATTTAAAGATTGATAGAATAGTAAAAAATCAGTCACAGGACTGTCGGTAGAAGCAATGATTCTTTGTCATGATAAAAACAAAATAGAATTTACAAAAAATTGAATTAATTATACTAGTAAACTAAGAATGTGTCGAAAACAACTTTTATGCAAATAACGTATTTATTTTACTGATACTATAATTTTTTATCAGTAAATATCATGATAAGATTAGGAAAAGTATAGAAATACACATTATCTTATTTTCACTTATACGACTCATCGGCCAGTACCGTGGTAGTTGCGAGCGTGTATTCATATAGTATGCGCGTACTGTGTGTATAGTATAGGTATGGTATAGTTACAGTCAGTGAGTCAGTTGAGTCTGCCCAACAGCTGAGTAGCACCACGAGCCACAAATTTTTTCATGAATATATGTATGCACGTGTATGCTTGCGTAGAGAGTCAGAAAGAGTGAGAGTAAATCAGACAGACATACCACCGTGTGCGTAAATGGCATGACGAATAAAAAAAATTTTTTATAAGGTACAATTAATTTAATATAAAACAAAAGCAACCTAGACGCGTTAGTTTTTTAAAAATTATGTTATCTCTAAACAATTGTTACGTGGGATATGATGGTTCTCGTTAATTTCCCATTTTTCGCTGTATTGTTTCTATTTTCACTACCTATGAACATTTTAGATACACTAAAAAACTCATGCAGCCGTCTTAGCGGTGTAACACTGCCAAAACGGCAGTACTACTTACAGCGAAGTACTTACGGCGCCATCCTGCGTTTATTAATTCGATGAGCTTAACCTCAATGTCGACGTTACCGTCGAAGCACTAAATGAATTTTCCCAAGTTCCATGCCAACAACAAACGACCGGGGATAGTACACATGTTGAACTCAACACTCGTTAAACACTTATAAAAAAAATCACTTAAGTATACACTATATACATTTACATTGCAGCAGGAATGCCGGGTTTTGACTACAATACTATATATATATATGTACACAGATAGCGGGACTAATTACAGCGTTTTTGGCAGTTGTGCAAGATTGACGGATTCGCTGTATAGTATCGCCAACACTACGGGACTGTCCTGCGATTGCCGCAGGATGGCGCCGTAAGTACTTCGCTGTACACTGGTAGAAGTAACTCATTATAATACAGGCGCGGCCATAACTATTAAGGAATATGGCATTCGATTTAACGCAAAGGATTATGTCTTAACTATAATGGTCATAAGATGCCATATTTAAAATATTAATGATTTCGACATGAAGAATTTGATAAATAATAATTCGACATGAATATTTATGTAGTTTTCATTCATCAATAACATTAATACAAATCTCTTTTGGATACAAAATAATTTCCATGAACATCCGTATCAATATCCAGATCGTCGATAGCATTATCTATTAATAAATGGATAAGTATGAAACAAGAAAGGAAAATGAAAAATAATAATAGGATTTGGATCTTTGAATATCACGATTAGATTAAAAATAAAAATCAACAAAAAGTTGTTTGACTTGCTAAACCTAAACTCTTTAATGATACCGATATGCGTTAATCGAATAAAGTACAATATTCTTTGACTTACCTTGAAAAATAGGGATCATCGATTCACAGCCCCATGAACATAACAAACTCTTCATTTCTATGATGCATAAGATGAATAAAAACCATTGACGAATTAATTGATTGACTTTGATGCGACTAGCGGGCAATTCGCTGCTGACAGCTGATGCATATATAATATGCACGCACGCGCGCGGGCAAACTTGTGTAAACCTATATATATTATGTGCACATGTCACATGACGTTATCCCCAAGTCGCGGACATAATAGTTAAGACATAAAACTTTGTCCCAAAGTTATATCGGGATTTTGGAGTAAGGCCATACATCTTTGGAACATAGAAATAAGGCTTTATTCTAAAGCGTTTATCCTTACGATCAATGCTTTGTAAAATTAGCTTCGCAAAGATGCAAAATCCATTATTATTAAGAATTACTTCTACCAGTGTAGGGAGTACTGCCGTTTTGGTAGTGTTACACCGCTGAGACGGCTGCATAAGTTTTTCAATGTAGGTTTAGTATTACCGGGGCCCTCATTTTAAAATTCTGAATGACCCCGCTGGAAGAGGCATTTTCATATTTGCTAGTGAGAAGAAAGAGAAGGCGCGTAAAGTAGCTACCGTATCTCGCACCCAGTATGCCGGTGTTGTAACAATATGTATGTTGCTTTCGTTAATGAATTCTCTTTTCCACGCGATTTTATTTGGCATTCCCTTTCTACACATAGTATTGCTTAACTTAATCCATTTCGATCTTTTGTTTACTTATTGATAGTGGCTTTCTTTTGCAATTTCTTATGCTATTCCATTATTATTGTTCCAATTGTTCTTAAATATATGCTATGTCACTATTAACATGGTTGGTTTTAGTGGACGTTAGAAGATGTGTTGATTGCGTCAGTAATCATCTCATATTTAATTTTCCTGATGTCCATTCACGACACACATAGTTATTTTGGATTTTTTTTTTAATAGAGGAAGAAAAAATGTGTATAAGGCTGCGTGGGCGTTAGATGTATTTTTTTTCTTAAATAGGTAAGTTATATTTTGTTGGTAGTTGTTAGAGGTTTGGTATTATTTTAAGAAGATCTTGATTCATCTCTTTTCTCCGTGGAACGGATGCTTTTATTCGACCGCATTTTGATGGAGTCCACTGCTCTGGTCGTAAAGTTGATAGATTGCTTTCGGCTATTTGTCGCTTCATAACTACTGTGAACCTTTCGTGATTGTACACTGGTGCATCTGTTTATAGCATTCTGACTATGTTCCTGAGACTAACTTAGGTATTAGTTCTTTCAAAAGTATTTTTTTCCACATCTTTATGCATGTACGTATATTAAGTGTTTTTTCCCCTTTTTATGTGTACTTAGTCTCGTTTAAAGTTTCGATCAAAAACTCTTTTATCATAAATTCCAGTAACTATTTCGATCGATAACTATTGAATCTGATTCTGATGAACTGTAGTCGGATCATACTCTTTTCTCTAGATTAGAGAAAAGATTGCCGGTCTACTAAATTAAACGATGGTGAACCTCTTTCTTTTTCTTTCGTTGATGTTTTTTCTTTTGAGGGTAATGGTAACAAGGGTTGTTTGTAGATGAAGGGACTATAACTGAGTACATGGTTGACAAAAATAATTTCCATGTGTAAATAGTGCTACTAACCGATGTCACTAATGTCAATCAAAGTGATTAATAATATTCCGTGATCTTGATTTTCGCGTTTCACACTTCCTTTGAAATCCACTAATCACGTTCGTGTTAGTCATCTTTTACATATCATATTTTTCCTTTTATTTTACTATTTTCCTGTTTTTTTGTAACAACTTTTTTTTTATAATGATAATAAAAGTTTTTTGTACGTGTAAGTTATCTTATGTTACTACGTATTTTTTTAATTATGCCACTATCGTTATTGCAGTACTATGCATCTTTTAATTAATTTTGTATTGCAGTACTAACACTAGATTTTGATTTTGCCTTCTGGGATTGTGATTTGTGACATTTTTTTTTATCCAGAGCTTCGAATCTTTGTTATTATTTCATGCAAGAGAAAATGATGTAAACTAACAAAATTATTAAAGGGATTTCAAATATAAACTCTTTGACCGTTTAATAATTTAATTGTCATGCATGTTGGGTGTAGAGGCGGTGCGCTATATAAAAAAAAATTTACAATTATTTTCTCTTTCTCCTTCTATTTTTGCGATGCACCTAAAAAATAATTAAATTTATTGAAATAATAAAAGTTAAATTAAAACATAGGGTTGATAGGATTTTTTTTGCTTATTAAAAAAGAGATAAAAAAAAAAAAAGGGTATTCTTCGTGGTGCTTCCGGGGGCCGTGGAAAATAAATGACGAAACCGTATATCTGTGTGGTGTACTAGTGTAATTCTTCCCGTTCATCGTTGCGCATACGGCGATCTACGCTAGCTTTTGGCCTTCTCTTCGCGGCACGACCAGGTGCCGCGAGATATTTGTTTGAGGCTTAGTTTTTCCGTTGCTGTGTTAGTTATCCTACATTATTTATTACCTTATTTAATAATAGTCAAATAATTGTCTATTCTTCTGTCTCTGTTTTTAGTAGGCCTTTCAGTATACAAACTTTTTTTATTTTGTCTACGTAGAAACTCTTATTTTGTCCCTTCTTTGCAGTTTTACATTTTTCTTCTCGTAATCGATGCCCGTTATTTCATAAGGGCACTCGTATTGATTGTTGTATTTACCTTTTGATGGTTCCTTTAATACATATACCTTTTCTCCTTCTAAGAAGTATTTTGTATTTAGCTTTCGATCGTAGTAGTATTTAGATCGATATTTTGCTTGTAATTGCTGTTCGAGATTATATGTATCTGTGTTTGCGAAGTTCGATAATTCCGTTGTTTGTGCTTCAAGAACATATTGATTGTTTAACCCATATTCGCCCCGTTGTCACTCCAACGTTTTCCCCGAGTGCTCTGAGGTGAATTGCTTCATACTATACGCTGTTTGTTGTGTATTTTGTCGAGACGGCTTATTCCCGTACGTGTTCTCATTTGCAATGCTTTCGTTTGCCCCGATTTCTGTTATGAGTTCCACATACTTCGATGCTGACCTATTTGCTATTTTCTGCGCCTGCTTATTGAGGGCTCCCATTTTCGCTTTATCATCCAACCTTTTTGGTGGCCAAATTTTCTCCCTGATTATTCCTGGTTTCATCCTTTTCAACAATTTCCTGATGCAAATACCTTGTTTTTTTTTTATTTTTTCACAATCCGCTTGGTTTTCTGGGCTATGTTCTAAAACTACGGTCAGCATTTCTGATTCCGATTCATTTCCAGTATCTGACATAACTGCTGTCCCCCGTCACTCAGTACGTCATTTTATGACATCTCGTGACTTGCCATTGTGTGCATGGTAAAAATTTTGTTGGGTTCTAATTTCCTATACCATCGCTACGGCACGAGATCAACCCTTTTCTGTGCTATAACTTCTTATAATTTATTCTAATTATCGATTTTTGGCCTAATCTCCTTACACGTCTAAACTACTGGCATCAATTTATTTCAACTTATTATCGTTATGACCACAGCTCTATTCAACAAGTGATTACTCAAACAACTAAAAAAAAAAAGAAAATCGCGACACAATCCGAGGTGATGAATATTTTCATAATGACACTAACCCGAACAAGCTCTTATTTGTATAACCCTGGGACGGTATAAATGCTTTCGAACGTGATTTAACTCCACTAACCTGGTATTTTCTTCCAGGATTATCACGATCAAGGTGCTTTCGTACATCATGGTCCAGTGCTGTCCCCGTTGATAGTTTCCAGGGTGTCCTTATTCCTGATGATGCCGTTCTCCTGGCAGCGTCTCTGTCGATGACCGCTTTACTGGGATGATGACTCTCTTGCTGCTGTCTCGTGGCACGACACTATGTGTTTTTCCCGAAAATCGCGTAAAAAAAATATCGAACGACCGTGCGTTGAAACAAATAAATCCTATTGTTTTATTCAATTTAATTAGCAAAAGCCATCCTACCGCTGTTACCGAACTGTGACGTGGGATATGATGGCCTTCGAGTGCTCACGGAATAAAATATACGAGGACTTGAATATGCTTCGTTCATTAGTTAATGATAAGAAAGAAGAGACGCGCCGCAAGAGTACCTATCGCTTTGTTGGTCCGTCGTAGACTTCACGTCATTCCTTCCTATCTAACTCTCTCCTCTCTCCCTCTACCACTCTATGGTTGGCCCACGAAAGAGGGGGGCGCATGAACACATGGCTACTCTATTGTACATTGCATAATATAAAAAACCATTTTTAAATAACGTATGCATATCTGCATTGAATTGTAAAAATTGTTATTTTCGACTTATCTTGCTAACCCGTCGAGATATAGCGTTTTTTATGTTTTTTAAAGGTTGTACTGTCATAAAATTATTTTGAAATAATTTGTTTGCATTTATATTCATATCATTAAAGTGCTGTAATTTTTTTTGTAATTTTTTACCACCATTTTACCAATATATACCAAACAATTGGAAAATGAAGGTCATTTCGTAACGTCAACTAAAACCATTCTATTTGTCCGCCTCGATTTTTATTAACCCTTTAGGAAACCTGTAGCAATTGTTATTTTTGATCTACATTGCTTTCCCGTAAAGACATAGTGTTTTTTCTGTTTTTCAAAGGTGACGTTCTTCTGAAACTGTTGGAAAATAATTTTTACGCATTCGTATTTATATCTTCAATATGCTGTAATTTTTTTCGAAATTTTTACTTTTTTTTCACCAAGATATACCCGAAACTAGGAAAATAAAGGCTATGTCACAACGTCGACTAAAACCTCTTTATTTTTTTGCCTCGATGTCTATTTGACCTTTAGAAAACATGCAAAAATTGTTTTTTTTTTTGGTCAATCTGACTTCCTGTTCAAGATATTGCATATTTTCGAATAATTTAAGGTTACGCATGCACAAAACCGTAAATAATTAATTCTGCAGATTTGTCATTTTTCTATACATGCTACAATTTTTTCCAAAAAAAAATTCATCTTGATTCCGTATAGATACATCCAAAACACTAAAAATTAAGGTTATGTTTTTACATTAACCAACACCTCCCTGTTTGTGCTCCACGATATTTTCGCCTTTTAGAGAACCTATAAAAATTGTTATTTTTTGTATATCTTTCTCCCTTTTAAAGACATCGCGTATTTTTAGATTGTTTGCGCTCAAGTCATAATAACAACCCGTTGAATAAGTATTGGGCGTCTGCATCGATCTCCCGAGCATACAAACAATTTTTGGTTATTGTTCACTGTATTTAAATAAAAACCAGTTAACACAGACAGCTCACTCTATCTTTCTCTCTTTTCCTCTCACCGGTCAGCGCCATACCACTGAATTGCAACGCCACCATGTCACTACAATATATACACTCGTATATGAGGAATTCTCCTTTTATTTTTCACTTTTTTAAGGTACCAAAAGTTACGCTAATGTGTTCGTATAGCAAACCGTCCAGAAGCAATTGAATAAGTTCCAACAGAACTCATTCTCACCGTCTTTGTCTTGTTCATCCGAAAAAACCTGCGGCACACCCGAAATTCTTATCCCGGGAAGAGCTACAGCATTGAGAACGCAACAGCGCAAAAATCAAGTTATTGCAGTCTTTCAATTGTGTCTTAATTTTAGATAAAGTTACAGTTCAAGCTCTGAAATCAATCAAAAGTGCGTGGAAAGATCTTTTATTTAAGCTCTGATTGAGTAAAAAATGATAAACTGAGCGGCAGTTATGAGCGATTTAAATTTTAATGTTTAAATGTTTTGCCACCAAGATTTTCTACTGTTTTTTAGCTTTAATTTTAACCATCCGTAGATATCGTTGGATTCAAAATTTTTTACTTAACTTGGATTTACATTAAAGGTCTTACTACACACTTTTGACTGCTTCCAATGCCAATACCGTTACTTTATCTAGAAGCGAGTTACAGTGAAAAGAGTAGAAGCTTGATTTCAACCGAAAGCTCTATTTTGGCGCTGTTGCGCTCTTGGAGATGCAGCTCTTCCAGGGGTGATAATTTTGGGTGTACTGCAGACCTTTTCGCATGAACAAGACAAAGACGGAGAGAATGAGTCCTGTTGCAACTCATTGGATTGCTCTTGGACGGTGTGCTCTACGAAAACATTAGTGTAACTTTTGGTACCTCAAAAAGTGAAAAATGAAAAAATGAAAGAAGTATTCCACGTATACTGTAGTACACGACGTTATACATATATATACACATGTACTCGCGCAGACGTGCACAGTCAACAGCTCTCTCTCTCTCTCTCTCTCTCTCTCTCTCGCTTGCCTTGCATCACCTTGCCACGTTCCCCTTGGCCCCTTTTTCGCCCTTCCCCAGAAGCGCTACCAAATACACGGTTTTTCGTAAAATCGGTTTTTCCAAGTTAGGTCCTACCACCAAGGCCTGGCGTAAGAAGCATAGCTTCAAAACAATTGCTTGGGCTGGGACTTCGGGCACATGCACGAACGTGTTACATTTTGATTTTAGATAACAAATGATCGAATACAACTTAGCATATATTACCGAGTGATTTTATAGAATGCATACTGACAATTTTTTCGGATTAACTCACTCGCTCTTCTTTACAAAAAATTACCAATCACTTTAAGTACTCATAGCGCAACTACAGGAAAACATACTAAAAATAATCGGACTTGCGAATAAATTTAATCCCATCAATATTGAGTTGATATAAAATTATCTAGATACTTGGATTAGTAGGTTAATTCCGTTGACTTAATGCATTTATGCTCATGACTTTCTTCGCGCACTATGGACACATTTTATGCAATCGTGCGCATTCTTTTGGAAAAGCTTGTATAACATCTAGTGATATTATAATTAGTAATGAGCCAAGGTGACTCTATACTGTTTCAGAAATTTTCACATCACAAATTCAAATATTTTGATTTTTTGAACAAAATTTTCGCACAAAAATCAATGGAAAAAAATGTTTTAATGAATTCCGCACAATTTATCACAGACTTGAAATAGATAATATGAACGATATTTATTATATTATCACAGGTAAACTTATTTAATCATTTTAATTCTCACAGTTAATGTAATTTTAATTTATAAAATAATTTATTAAAGATGTAAACAGTAAATAATTTAACTGTAGACAAATCTTATTTTTTTTAAAGTTATAAGTATCAAGAGAACAATGTATCATAAATAACTAAAGAATTATTAAAAAAAATTTATTAGCCTGATTAATATTAAAAAAAAATAAAGTCTCAAATTATGTTTGATATTCTTAATGTAAACATTATGAATAAAATGCATCGGAAGCCCTTTTTGGTATTTCTACTGAAATTAAATACCTTTTTCTAGCTCTTGCACTTTTGCAACCCTGGTACACCCTCGGCAGGAAAAATGGGACTCGCCACTTATGTGTATCTTACAAGGGCTGTCCCTTTGTCCGAGGGTGCTTGCGAGACACATTTGTGACGAAAACTACTATTAATAGCCCGATTAATTATATCAGCGTTTTTGCTGTGCTGAAAACAAATACACATAATGAGTTAAGACTTTAAAAATCATGTGTCCTTTTAAAGAATATTTTTTTCAGCTCATTCTATAACATTCGATCATGATTGATTCCTTTTTAGTATAATATTTAAACACACTCTTTACATAACCATTGCTTTTCTCGCAGACGTAGCTTATAGACATGGGCCAATCATCAACCAACCGGGCTAAATCTGATCACTTATTATAACTAAGAACTTCATGCGACTAAGAGCATGGTGACTTATGTTCTTTTAATTAGCTGTTAATAATAATTTCCTACTTCAGGAGTTTTTGAGAGGCTGGTGCGCCCTTGGTAGAAAAAATAGCATTCTCCACTCATGTGCGTCCGACAGGGCGGTCCCAACAATCCCTCGGGCGTTGCTTCGCAAGCGCCCTCGGGCCCAGGGACCGCCCTGGAGAAATGCACATTTGTGAAGAAAACAACTATCACCTGCTTGCCCTGCTTTTTTTATTAAATATATAACCAATCAGCTGAGCCCATTTATTAAAATTGCAAACTGGAATATCAAACACTCCACACATAACAATTGATTTATAATTTCGAAAAACATAGGCTTGTCATTTGCTTATTAAATAGCTGCTTTAAAAGAGACCTTTTATTTTTTACATCTTGTAATATACCATGTAAAATTTCGACTTGACCAGGGGCTCGATTGAGATAGCGAAAATGAGCGAGCGATTTTAAACCTCTCGCGATTTTGAATGCGTTTAGCATTGAAAAAATTGTATTCTTTCCTTCTAAATCGCAAAAAAGTTTAAATCGCTCGCTCATTTTCGCTACCTCAATCGAGCCCCACCAATATATGAAAGTTTTTTGAGCTGCCCTGATTTCCTGTAATAACATTTTAAAGCTTTTTCAATCATTGTTAATTTCTCTCATTTGCTTTTTTTGACCAGTATAAACTATATTTGTTTGTTCGTTTCGTTGTTGTCAAATCTTAAAAAAAAAAAATAAAACCAAGGTCTTATTTTCTATATATATTCGGTATGCTATCATACTCTGGTTGTTTTATAATATTTATTTATTTTTTATAACACGAGCGATAGTAAATGTAAACACAAAAACACAAATAACTTAAAATAAACTGTATTTGTTTTTTTGTTATTTTCATTCACCCTTGCCTTCATTTACATAGCACTATTTTACATTGCATTAGGGTTCAGTACAGAATGCTTCGCTCAAAAATTAACAAATTAATTTTTTTAAAGTACCACATTTTATTTTCTCTTAAATAAAAAAGCATGACTTCACCATTTTAAAAATTGAAAAAACGATTGCTTGGGCTAGGACTTTATACACATACACGGATGTGTTGTATTGTGATTTTAGATATTTTTAGTATATATTACCAAGAGCATTTATATAGAACGCATACTGTACTATTTTTTGGGTTAACTTACCCGCTCTTGTATTAAAAAAAACATTACTAATTACTTTAAGTACTCATAGAACAACTATAGAAACTATAGGGATGATCGAAAAAATAATCGGACTTGATGATAAATATCATCCCATCTGCATTGGAATAGTAAAAAATTGTATAAATTATCAGATGAATTCCTTTAATTAAATGCGTTTATACTGATGACATTTTTCGCGCAATATTGACACATTTCATACAATTGCCACCATTCTATTGGAAAAGCTACTATGATTTCTAGTTATCTTATGATCAATGATTAGCTTCAGAGAATCCGTACTATTATAAACATTTTGATACTGACAATTCAAATTTTGTAGAATCATTCTCAAAATTTTCCTACACAATTAATTGTAAAAATTTGTGAATGAAATTCTTGAAATTTATCACATACTAGAAATATTTAATATGAAAGTTATGTATAATTTTTTTACAAAATAACTTATTTAATCATTCTAATACTAATATTTAATTTAATTTTGATGTATAAAATAATGTATGAAAGATATAAACAGGAAAAAATGAATCTTCGGACTATTCTTTTTTCTTTAATGTTATTAGTATTAAGTTCTTTTTATAAATTAGCAGGTAAAAAATATTTCGTATACATAAGATAGTTAAAAACATTACATACGATACTATTAAAGAAGCAGATTTTCCTATATTTTTAGTAGAACATGATTAATAAATAGATATGACTTTCGAAGATTCTTGTAACGTTATGCTACCTTCTCAACTTCGCAAATTTTCTGCATGGTTTGTTATTTCTGATAATTTTTAAGCTAAAATTATTTAGAATAAATACAAAAAAATTTTTGTTAAAGATTGTAAACATTACGACAATAAGTGTCTTCCAAATTTAAACGAAATCTTTACGTTTGAAAACGTGTCTTGTAAAGATTTTCACTTGTTAGTACTTACATAATCGATGAAATAAGTTCCGATAGTGACAGATGAAATTATAATTTGTAAACATAAATTCTATAAAATTTTTTGAGAACGCAGCAATAATCAAACTCTAATTTTTCTAGAAATAATAAATTTGGAATAAAAATTTTTTGCATTGATGGTCCTGGTTGATCTGGAAAAACATTTTCATACAAGACATGAACTTATTATTTTTTATCAATTAAAAAAATGTTGACCATGGATTAGACAGGAAGTGCTTCTTTTTTACTTTCGAAGAGAATGTCTACTCACAGAACTATTAGACTTCCTTTAGATTGAAGTACTATGAAGAGTTCGTTCCTCCAGTTTGAATTAGATAAACAAAAATTACGTGAAGTGGAAATAATTTTTTTTTGGAAAACGGTTCTATGATTCCAAGAAAGGCATTAGGAATAGTTTATAGAACTTTAAGAGATTCACCCGATGATTGAAAACTTTTTAGAAATATATTAATAATTTTGGGTGGTGACTTTTGTCAAATTCTTTCAGTGGTCAAAAACGGGAACAGGATTATTATCATTTAAGAAACTATAATAGATTCTAATCTTTGGCCATTATTCTATATTTTTTACTAAAAAAATAATATACATTCAATAAATAAAAAATTATCTTCATTATTAGTACCCATACGTGAAGGAAAAATTGAAGGTTTTGAAATTCCTCGAGAGCGGAAAACAAATGATTTATGTTCTAAAGTTTTTATTTACATTAATTAGTCTACATCAATCAGTGCTATATTAACATCTAATAATGAATACACACCAAAAAAATTATGAGTAATATGTCAGAAAATTAGAAAAGTATTACAGTATTGAT
The DNA here is from genome assembly GCA_030522625.1 of Copidosoma aretas. Classification (NCBI taxonomy): domain Eukaryota; kingdom Metazoa; phylum Arthropoda; class Insecta; order Hymenoptera; family Encyrtidae; genus Copidosoma; species Copidosoma aretas. The sequence continues at coordinate 5,952 of JAPYYV010006258.1, read as the reverse complement.
TAGACAACTCACAAAAAAATAGATGAAACAGATAAAAAAATTTTTTATTTAAAACATGCAAAATCCATCATCTTATGATAAGAATTAAAGTAAAACATTCTTTATTTTTGTATTATTTAAAATACCTTCTAATAATTTTAATTAAAAATATCATTAAGAAAAAAAAATCAATGTCAAACATGTAAACTGAAATTTAAAAATGAAAATCGTTATCAGGACAAAAAAAATCCATAAAAAAAGTTTTTTCGTTGTGATTTATGAGAAATTATATAGAAAAAAAAAGTTATTCACGTTCAATCAATGTAAAAAGATACAAAAAAAAAATAAATCGACAAAATTTGACAGTTCTTTCAACATAAATTATCACTTACAAAGGCATCTGAAATGCCATGAGAAAAACTTATAAAAATAATATGTCTAAATTTCCGTAGAAGTTACTTAGGTGCAGAACACTTGAAAATACATCTGAAATTATGTAATAAAAATGAAAAACGATAATTTATTCCAACATAAAAATTACGTGTGTAATTTTGATTGCATTCAATACTTAAATTTTAATAACTTATTTTTACAAGAGCTGATTCATAATTAAATTAAATATAAAAAAGACCAAATTGGATATATAATATAGTTCTATGGTTTTAGAGCAAATATCTGCTCTCCCCCTTTTCAAAATATGATAGTTTTTTTCTTTATCATTATTGTCAAATTCAATCCTATAAAAATTGAATAGAAAAATAAAATAGAGATAATAAGGAGTGAATGCGTTCGGTAGGGGATGAATAGAAATAATTTTTATGCTACTACTTGTTCTGTAACCATACAACTTTGAAATATAGGAAGATATTTATTTAAATTATATTAGATTTTAGAGTTCCTTTTTTTAATGATTTATTAGAATTGGCTTAGTCAGTATACTTTACTTAAAACTCTAAAACTTAAAATTTGCCGAAAGTGTGACTGAATAGTTTATATCTAACGAAGTAATTGTGCAGTAAAAATTAACGAAAAAACAAAACAAGAGAGCGGGGCAATCCAAATTTTTTGGGGTAAATTTGTACGGTAAAAAGAAACGATGTTTACCATATTTAGAGGAGAGCTGGGGGAGCGGGGCAGAGCACGTACTCACCCTAAAACCATACAACTATATAATATAAAAATATATATATCAGTGGGGCTTCGCCCACTGCACGCTCCGTGCCAACCCCCATATTTCAATATTATAATTTTTATGTCTGAATAATAAAAACAAGAATTTTTTTTTTAATAAACATATGAGTAGTTCCGACGAGTTTTCAACATTTCGATTTTCGATGGAAAAGAAAAAAATTCCAATGCATGCTAATAAAAATTATTTTTCTTATTTCTATGCACAGCTCATACTAGAAAGATATCCGTGTTAATCATATTTATTGATATTTTTTTCATTTGTATTAAATTATGGACAATATAGAAACTTTACATTTTTGTTATTTAATAATTATTACCATATTCTTTGGCTTATTCTAAGCATAAAATTTTATTGTACGCTTCGACGTAAAATGCTTTTTTTTTTTACATAACAAATTAAAGAACTTACTGACAAACACTATTCAAAATTCACTTAACTTGTAATAGTGTCATTTCTCCATCTTTGATGCACTGCAACTTTCAAACAAACGAACAAACTGATAAAAATACAATTTAAAGAGTTTGATAAGAGCTTTTATTCAAGCTGGAAGAAAGCTTTCTATCTTGCTACCTTTCGGAGCTTTGGCCATTTCAATTATTGCTAAAACTGATGAGAGCTGTAAATTTTTTAAGGATTTCGAAAGCCAAATAATTTTCTTTTCAACATTTTTTCTGGATGAAACCTATTTAATAATTTTTCTAAGATTGCATGGAGTTTTTTACGCCAAAACTAATTTATTTTGCATATAAATTAGGATTGTACCTCTCCAATTAGACGATTTTTAGTATGAGTTATGCGCTATAGAACGATTTTAAAATTAATATATACACAAAATGTTGGGTAGCACGCTTACATATAAATAAATATCATTTTTTTTAACTTTTAAAAAACATTTATTGCTTTGGGAAATTGAAAAAATTTGATAGCTTTTTTTCATACAAAAACTATCGTCAATAAGTAAATTCTTTAAAAAATCAGTAACATTCAGATGTACATTATTATTTTATTTTGGGTAACTTGCTGTGGTCTATTTTTATTATTTGCAAAAAGTAAATTTCTTGTGTCTTATATAACGTATATCCTTGTGTCTTTGCATGTAAACCCAACTTTATATTTTAAATTTGCCTTCTATTTTTTCTACATATTTTTTTTTTGTTTCTCAAGACTCCGCTACGAACGTAAAATATAATTTTATCATTAATCCCATGAAAAATAAACTATGATTCAAACTTTCTACTTCAGCTCTTTTGCTTAAGCCTAAAACTGATGTGACTGCCCTTTGCACCTTACCTGTTGTTTTTTCTTCGTGCTACGAAAAGTTTTTGTTGAGAACCTTACTTCAGGGTCCATCGCCTAGTTTGGAACTTCAAATGCATCTAATTCAAATTCAAACAGGTTAGTTTACATCCCTTTTTCATTCATAAAAATAAATATTTTCTTTTTTTTTATGGTAACTTCTTATCTTTACACTCATCGTCTGTATTCTATAAAAATAAACTTAAAAGTATTGGGCTTCATGAGCACCCTTATCTTAACATAGGTTTGAGTAAATTTGTCAGCCCATAGCGTAACTAACGTTTTTTTTGTACATTTTTAGATATTTTTCAACATTTTTGTCTTTTTATACCTATCCCTCTTGAATTTAATTTGATCCAAAACATTTCTCTATTAATGTTATCAAATTCCGTTTTCAAGTCTACAAACAAATCATGTAATTTATTGACGACTTCCTCTAGTATATTTTCATCTTAATTATTTTGTACAGAAATATGGTATCTTTTTCTTCCTTTTGCTCTGATGCCAGCCTTTTTCTCCTTTTTAATTTTTTACTGCTCTACCTACTTTTCTGCTTTTTCAGTGATTTCAATTGCTACTATTTTGTATGCTACATTTAAAAAACCATTACTCTGTAGTTTAAACTTCCTTCTACTTCTTCCCTGCCTTGTGAATTTGATAGATTATTGCTATTTTCTACACTTTGATAGTATTTGTGTTAGTCTATAAGCTATAAAGTATGTTTGGCAAATAAATCATCCAAATCATTTGCAGATTCTTGAAACAGTCTTCCATAATTCCGTCTTCTCCTATGTTCTTTCTGTTTTTTATTTTTCCCAAGACATTCTTTTATTCAATGATGGATATATTCTTGTAAAAATTTTTCTAGACATTTTCTTGATTTCTATACTTCTTTTTTCGTTTTCTGTATAATTTATATCATTGCTGTCTCTTGACAATCTTTTAACATGATTTTTTTATGCTTCTTTTCATAATACTAGCCCTATTTTATATTTTAATTTTTTTAAAGATTCCCGAAACTAATTTATATTTTACTTTATGCTACTTTGCTTAGTTTTCTCAGGCAACTTATTCTTATTAATACATATTTCTATTCCTTATTATAATGATAATTTAAATATGTTACTTTTGAAAAAACTTTTAATTAAAAAAATAATAGGACATTTAAAAAAACGAATGCTTGGGTTAGGGCTTCATACACATACACATTCATTTTAAGTACTCATAGAACAACTATAAAAGCTATAACAAACTTAAAAGTAATCAGATTTTCGAGATAATTTCATCTCATCTATGTTGCATTATTATAAAATTATCAAGATACTTATATTAGTATAATAATTTCATTGATGCTCATTACATTTTTTGTGCTCTATACACACGTTTGATACAATTGCCACTGTTTTATTGAAAAATGTTTTATAATATCGAGTGATTTTATGGTTTTCTTTCAGCTAAAGCGACTCCTCACTGTTTAGAATATTTTGACTGCGCAAATTCTAATATTTTGTTAGTATGAACAAAATATTTCTACTCGATGTATTGTTAAAACATGTAAATGCGACTTGAAAAATTTATTACAGACTTGAAATTTGTTATATTAAAGTAATTTACTATTTTTATAAAAGTATAGTTTTTTATTGTTTTAATACTTGCATTTAATGTATTTCTGATTTATAAAATAATCTATTCAAGATTAAAACAGTAAAACATTAAACATTGAACAAATCTCATTTTTCAATAAGGTATTAGTGACAAGAAATCAAATTTTTTTTAATAACTTAAGAATTATCAAAAAAATTCAAATAGCATGATTATTATTTATTCAAAAACCATGTCTTTTGGATTATTATTAAAAATCCTAACATAAACATTATAAATAACATCGATAAATATCCCTTTTTGGTCTTTCTACTGAAACTAAATACCTTTATTAACCGATGAATTATAATAGCGTTTTTGCGGTGTTGAGAACAAATACACATAGTGAGTTAAGAACTTATTTGTAGTGTTTCCTTTTGAAGAATTATTTTTGCAGCCCACTTCACAACCTCCGATCATGATTAATATTTGTTGGATATAAAATTTAAACAAATACTTTTTCTCATAAGTATTGCTTTTCGTGCATAAACCCCCTGTAGCATACTGTGTCTTACTCTAGTATTACGTATGATTGTTAAGAGTCCTCGGTGGCTTAGTGATTAGCGTGTTAGCTTCCTAGCCTGACAGTCTCAAGGCAAAATGGGCTCGATTCTCGTCAAAAATTTTCGGGAATTTCGATCCTCGGACTTTTTCGGTGGAAAAAGTACCCGTGGCGCCAAAAACACATTCTTCCCAATTCTAGCGGACTGAGTGCAATTCCTCCTGATGATGCCTGGACCTTGGGGCAATCCCTCCTTGGGGAGGTCGTTGGCGTGCCCTGACGCTGGGTCGGTGGGTTCCCGCTGGCAGTCGGCATAGCCAATTCCCGTCAGGGAAGCCATAAGCCCGTCGTCCTGGTGAATGGATCACCGGCGAGTCTCTTCCGGGGGGGCCAACACCTGGGCCAGTCCATCCAGAGAAGTCGCTATTAGCTCCGCAACCATCAGCACGGTTGGGCTGAAGATCTATGAGTGAATTCTCTTCGCTCATAAGTCTGATGCCTGACCGGGATGTGTTTCTCTCTCTCTCTCTCTCCCGTCGTCCCTGAGGCTGTTCCAACACCTCAATATTCCGAGATTCGCCCTGATGCGTACAGTACCGATCAGATTCCTCTTTTGGTCTCTTGATCGGTCATCGAACTTCGCCGTTATTTCTTATCTTTCCACTATTTCTCTGCTTCTATCTCTTCTTTTCTGTTTCAACACCTATATCAGAGTAATAGTCCAACAGACTGGCTCTCTCTTGGGGAGGATGGTTTTAGTCGGTAGGCGCCCGTGAAGATTAGCATCACGTAGTGTTATTACACTATAAGCCAGGGTGAATCTGACACAACATCTACGGTAGCCACGCGTGCCCGTAGGGACGTCTTTAGAAGATCTCCTCCTTCCCGCTATAAAAAAAAACGCATGATTGTTATTCTTTTAATGAAGACGAATATCTTAGAGGAACCAGATTTTTTCAAAATAAATTGATCATCGACTAATCAGCAACCAGATATATGATAAAAAACTGTTTTGATTTGAACTTGTAATTCCATAAGTTTTTCCACATTGAATCATATATGCCAGTACCAATCCAAAACCTTTTATGTATTGCGATAAGTAATACCATATGTAATGCCATATGTAATTATATATGGTTTTGCATAAGAAATTGCACAAAGAATGACGTTTTAAATTGCAAGCCTAGTTTTTTTAGTTACTTATTTAAATAGGACTAAAATTATATACTTTAATTAAATTCCTAAAACCTAAAATTTATAGAAAGGGTGACTACATAGTTTATATCTAAGAAACTCATAGTGGAGACAAAATTTACGTTTAAAAAAAAAGCATTTTTTTCTG
>JAPYYV010006257.1:0-14501 GCA_030522625.1 Copidosoma aretas | reverse complement strand
TAATGATGTAACTCTATATTCTGTAGATTTTAAAGTCCAACTACATGCTCCAAGTCTTGTAATTCAAGCCATAACAGCTCCAGTGTCAGATAATACTGTTGTCGGTGATCCTTAAAATCCATAACGCGTGACTCTTAATCCAGGATAAAAATGGTGGTAACCGCGAATATATGATTTTTCGCATTTTCATTTGAACGACAGAGTGAGAAAAAGCCCGCAAAAAGAGATGGAATGACAAGAAACTAGATTTATAATAAGGAGCGTGAAAAGTCGAGAAAGATCTGGCTTTAATATAAATTGGACGGCCTGATCAGGAACTGAGTGCAAATATGTGCCAGAAAAAACTGCGACTATTGCCAAATAAAGCTTGCAATGTTTCTACGTCAATTAATAAATGATGGAGCGAAACATGATCAAACTACTCGTGGATAGTTGAGATATCAAAATTAAGGAGACAATATCTCTATCAGAAAGTCAGAGATATAGTAAAAGCCAGACAATTGTACGCAGAATACCATATTGCTGGGATAGAAATGCGGGAATTCATCAAAATAAGTAGAAGGCAGATTGGGCAGATCCTGTGCAAACAGAATATGTAGGGCACACTAAAAAAATTTGAAAATTGAGGACATTATCATCAGTGATGAGCAAAGTTGCCTAAGACGTAAAGTTCACTTTAAATATACTATTCTTGACCCATTTAGATATCAAGGACCAAGAAAACTCAGAGCCCGTTTTCTTACTCACATTAAAAAAACTGAAGAGATCAGCAAGGTGATTGTAACAAGAGTCTGATTAAGGACTCGAATATGCACGATCAAGTTAGTTCAATTATCGTTTTCCCTACATATACTTCTCATCATTATTTATCCTATGCGTATTACGATTTTTAGTGGGTAATGTGATGATCAAACATGGACTTAATTGCATATAGTTCTTGATAGGATGCCTTATTGTTTCAAATCGTCATGACCTAATGTAAGGAAAGCTCATTCAATAGTATAGTAGTGAGCATGTCATGAATGAAGTATCAGAATATATCTATATTAATCTTATTCTTCAACATAATCAACTAGGTTCACACTTTAACGATACTCTATAAAGTTTGTGTAGTAACCTCATACTGGAAGGTTATCTAAAAATATTATTTTTAAAATTGTATGTTCTCGGGGTTACTTTAAAAATCCCACTATCTCCAAACAGTATCGATCTATTCCAATAATGTTTTCGACAAAAAATAACAATTCATAGGAAAGTTAACCTATAAAAAAAGGTACGAAAATCAAATGAATTTTACCAATAATAACTCGTGTTCACTATAAAAAATCAACTCCCTGAACAACTGCAATACAAGCATGACACACATTTCCCCAAAATCGTACCGAGCTTAAGCCCATGGTCCCCAGAACAGAACAATCTCGCTGCCGATAAATCCTCGTGAAAGAACCCCTCCCACAGCCCACCCCACTCCATCCCCTTGCCCCATTAAATAAACCAAAACTCCAGGAAATTAAAACTCGAGCACTCCATCCTCCACCTCCTTCTCCTCCGGCTAACAAATTCAACTCCCGGCAACATTAAAAATGCATCTTGCTAGTCGCCCAGTCCCCCTTGCCGTCGAAGACGATCGCTCGCCCTCTCCCGACTAATCGCTGGGAGATAATCTCGCCGGAGTCTCGATGATCCCTCTCTTTCTCTGCCGTCGCGCTCTCGGCCGCAGAAATCATTGGCTCGTGCTTTATGCAGGGGAGGGTCCGCCAGCGCGGTACCCATATACCTTCTACACGCGTGCTAGAGATACCGAGACTTTATTGGCGTCTCGGGGCACGGCTCTGTGCGCAGCCCAAATGAAGATAGAGGGACCTTACCCTTCGCCCGTGACGCCGGGACGTGTGTAAAGGTACTGTGTATAGGGTCAGGAGTGGGGATGGAGGAGCTCCGCTCGTGTGGGGTTTTTTTAGCCGGCGTTTAAGTACCGGCACGCGTGCCGCGAGTGTATTCGTTGTTTGGGGCTAGTGTTGAGCTCCTGCTCGCAAAAGTCGAGTGTTCCCCCTTTTTTTTTAACTACTGCGTAGGACCAGGAGAGGGGTGACAGTTTTTGGGACGAGCAAAGGGTTAACGGCTCTGAACTGATGATAATTATTTGCTTGCGTTATCGCTGCTTTTTGGTAATTGCTTTTGCCCGGCATATTTTGGCAAATGAATTTTTTTGTCATGTACTCTACCTTAACCGCGTGTTTTTTCGTAGAATATCATAGTGTTACTTAATCGTGTGTGTATTGCTTGTTGTATTATGTGTCAAATAACGTATTTGACGATCTCAAATTTCAAGGCTTATCGTTGATCATCACAGCAAGATCGGTTGTGATAGTTAGTTTCGCAGGAAAGATCATTTCGCATATAAAACCAATTGTTCAAGATCTAATTTATGATTCTGCTAAGGACATAGGATATTTACACTTACATGTAGGGTGTCTGACCTCTGAAAATCAATTTATGATAAATCTTATAGGAATATGATCTCTGGAACCGCGTAATGAAGGAAAAAAAAACATCGAATGCCTCGATACACATCAAATGAAAGTTCAGGGCTAGTGCTTTTGACAAAAAAAACTATTGGGCTTGATCCTTGCTCCCTATTAAAAGTTGGGGGAATTCTAAAATTTGATTGAGCTTGAAGAGAACCTTAAAGGTTATAAAATATAATTGAGTAACAGAATCTGTAGTAACCCTTTCAATTTTGACTGATTCCAGAATCTCGATGTTTATCCAGAACATGTTGAACTTCTGATGGAAAACTTTATACTGAAAAAAATGTGTCAACAACGAATATTTATTCCAGTCTTCAACGTACGATCAACCATTAACTACTACAGCTTAATCGTAAACAAAAACAATTTAATCCAGACAGGTAGTGAAACCGATTGGTTTCCGTGGTCAAGAAAAAAACTCAAGGAGGCGAAGCTAAACTTTTAGATATTTATTTGAATACAGAGTTGCACAAGATTGCAGCTTGACGTCTCTCAAGATAGTGAATCTGCCGCTCGTTTCATCGTCCTCACTTGTCATCAATTTCTTCATAAACAAAACTCGTCGTCAAGGGCAACCGCGTTTGTCATTTTCCGTTGTTGGAGAGAGAGGAAATCAACCGTCTTCTCTGGCTCCCATCTCTCCCCTTGACACGCATGCAACTATTATACCCGCGTGCGAACGCCTCTCGATCACGCCCGCGAGGGGGAAAAGACCTCCTACCCCTTTCCTCCCCTCACCCCGTGCTTTCGACATCAGAGCCTATACGCAGCCTTGATGGCACCTCCTCTCCTCACCTTAAAGGATACGATCATCGACACAACTATAGCTTTAGTAGATGTTTTGTTAAGACGTCCCCACACACCTCTTTTCGCGAAACATACTTCAAAGGGCGTGAATGAGGAGACGAGCGCCTTACAAAAAATTAAGCGTTATTGTAGGGAACACGCAGAGAGTTAGCTAAAATGTACGACATAAGTATGCAGTGTGAGAGCCTATCTGATTGCTCTGGAGTGTCTTTTCTCTGTATCGTAAAATAAATATTTCAGGGACAACATTGAAGTTGTACCAGTACTTAATTACCTATTGAAATACATAAGAATTTCTGGTGACCCATTCTTAGACAACGTACATGTCCTCTACTAACTAGCCACCAGCGTTCACCCACGCTTTACGATATGATGTCCAAGTACCAGAATACCATTCAATTACCTCATGCTGTCCACCCATCAGGACATTACTATTAGTTTAAATTCTAACAATAGTATTAAATACAAGAATAAAAAACAGAATAAAGGCACTACTGACTTGTTAGCATCCCAAAACACGCGTACTCCAACCAAGTATGTATATACCTGCTGCCGGAGCACCGGCCGTATTACTATACCAGCAGCACGACCACGTGCTCCAGCCCTCGCCTCGCCGAAAACCCAAGAGCAACATTGTATAGGTATAGAATCCAAAAAGCGGGCGCAGGCGCAAGCCTCTTCCCCTTCCTATCTCCTTATCTCTCCCACGGCCAGTCTCCGTCTCTCTCGCGAGAACCCCCGTTCGCGTGAAAAGGAAATAGGCGCGCGTATTGTACCGAAGGGCGGGAGCACCGAATTTCCCCCACATGGGGGTGAAGGAGGGGAAAAGACGGTAGGGGGTGGATAGGTGTATGAACGCTGGTCGTGGTGGTGGCGAGAACAACCCCTCTGGCAGCGAAAAGCCGAGCGCGTAGGCAGGCTCTTGGAGCAACAAGCCACTCGATCGCACGCGCTTCGCGAGGCGACAGGTCTCCGTGCTGGGTGCACTGGAGTGTCGAACATGTGTGAAATAGTTTTTGTTTTTTTTTCTAAGTTAAATAAAGAGATGCTTCTCGTGATCTCGGACATGTGTGGTATTTTATGGAGGGACTTTTAGTTCGGTACGGTTGTCCGGGGTGCGATTGGTGAAACTGACGATAGTCGCGGAATGGGACTGTAATTTTTTGGTTGTGCAGTTTACGCAGTGTTTTAGATTTCTAATTAAAAAAAAAATATTACACAAAAGTAGTTATAATGGACGTACAGTCGCTAGGCGGTATGTGGCAAGCGCCAAACTTTTACGCGGTCGGAGCGCATCCCGCGATAATGCAGATGCGCGCTAATAGTAACGAACTACATTCCTGGTTTCATTCTAGGAAGCCGTCGATGGACGACGTCGGCAACCCAAATTCCGTCAACGCTCGGTGAGTACATAAATATCATTCGTTTGTATACTCTTATTGATACGATTCTCGAGCTTTATTTATTTGTAATTTGTTGAATAAAACGATATTTTGGTTGATCGAATGCATGTAGAAGCTAGTAGATCTACTTCTGGACATAAATACACTGTTAGGATTAAGACATGTTCGCAAAACAAAAAAAAATTATCGCATGAAACCTTTTTAGTTAACTAAGAATAAATAAAAGCAAATAAGAGTTGTTGAGGCTTTACAGGCCAAAAATACGGTCATATATTATTACATTTAATGCTTTACTCTCCACTGAAATTGAACACCGTCAATAACAAATGTCCCAGTATTTTATAACTGTTTGACCGATTTATAAAAATAACGGTACATGGTTACGGTTATATGAGATGAATAAAAATCGATGTATTAGAGTTCCTTGTGAATTTCCTTGAAAGGACTGAAGTAGTGGATGTTTCAAATTGGTGTAATTCATGACCTTCTGTTGGAACCACTCAAAACAGCAACTTGAAAAATTTGGGCACCATCAACATTTTTGTATCAATTTCATTTTTTATCAGGGAAAATCACCTTAAATTTTATGGCATGGTAGCCTAATTGTCTTAAGCATTAGGCTTTGACTCAGTAGATCTGACTACTTAGATACACTAAGTTTGATTTTCGGCTCGGAACTATTTGCTGACACCTGTTTACAATTATTTTTATAGGTGTTTACTTTAACCATGATCCAACAGTTGAGTAAAATATTGAGTTGAGTAGAATATTCGTTCATGTACCAATATTCGCCTTCATAACCGTGTAAGTGACTAATTCACAATAAACCAATGTGGCTTGGGAATATCAGATAAAAGTTTTGAATTTCCTCAAAATTAATTGAAATAAGCCTTTATACTGGTGAGGTGGAGTTTCCATCGGTTTTTACGTAATATTTTAGTGTTTTAGTACAAATTTTAGAGATAAAAAGACTACTCGATGGAGATGCCGAATTCGCTCCGATGGCTCAAAAAGTGACAAGTTCGCTCCGGGGTCAGGGTTATTGATAATTAGGGTCAAATTCGCTTCCTAGTCATCAAGGTGTATGGTTATGAAATTTTCATCCGTATATATAGGACTTACAGTACATGTTTAAACTGACAGGTTTAAGAGCTAAATACTGCTTTACGTATACATCCGCGCAAACATATAAACAATAGCCGATAGGTGACGATAAATCGTAAAATCAAAACATTGAACCGTGGTAAATGTGTATTGTTTGAAATGACGCTTAGATGACACAAAAACATTCTGTGTGAAATACTTTGTACTCCCACATTGACATTTTCAACAAAAACTATTATTGGCAAACCAAAAAGCATTTGGGAAAATCCCCAATTTATTTCTGAATCCGTTTTTTTAGCGCTGAATATCTTTGTATAATATTTTATGGTAACTAAAAACGTAGTCATCCAGACACACGTGAAGTTTTCCATTTTCACTCTTAAAAAAATATATTATTACAGGACAGTAAGTCAATAATGGCACAATAAATTTTTTTTCTACAAGACAGCAAGTGGTCAACTAACTGTAAGTTTCCTTTCTAATCAACTCTGTCCCAATAGTTCTGTGTTGTCTAAGCGTTGTTTCGAACAGCACTCATTTACCATGATTCAATGTTTTGATTTCGAGATTTATCGTCTCCTATCGGCTATTGTTTATGTATTTGCACGGATATTTACGCAAAAAAATATTGAGCTCTTACAACAGTCACTGAAAACCCATACTAAGTATTATGTACGGGAGTGAATTCGACCATAAGTGCAAATAACCATTGTTGGCTCGGGAGCGAATTCGGCCACAGATAGAAAGTCCACTATCTCTTGCACTATCTCTTGGGAGCGAACTCGACAACAGCCTCACTCGAGTATTATCGATCGATATTACTGTTGATATAATTGAATAAAATATTGCACTATTTACAACAATCTTATATGATCTTTTGTACTATGTTATTTTCTATATGCAGTTACTGTTATTCGAATGCGTACGTTTTGTTTGACAATACATGTCTGTCTAAATTCATTATTGCAAAATTTAAATGAAGAATTACTATAGTAGTGCGGGCGCTGAGGGTGGTTCTGTACACATTTTTAAGTCTCTTCAGTGACACCTCCTAAATCCGAAACTTGAGGTCACTAGGCCCTTGACCTTGGAAATTTTGCCTATCATTACACAGAATTGTAACTTTTTTCAAGAATTCATAGTTGAATATTATTGGTGCTGGATAAATCAACGGAAAATAATGTTTTTGACCATGTAAAGTCCAAATTATATAGTAAACACGACCGAATTTGGTCAATTTTGAGACTATAAACGTTATTTGGTCAAAATTTGAATCCGTATTTTTATTTATTTTAGCGTTGCATGTTATTTGAATTGTATCCTGATGAGTCTATGTTTTGAGATTTAGGGTCAAAACTTGCTAAATTTTGCAGTTATAACTTTCTTTGTTAGAATTGGCGATGTATGTGAAAATTGTACTCCATGAAAGACACTTAATAATATGCATTAATTTACTATCGTGAAATATAAGATGTAAGAATCAATTTTTTAAAAATTACAACTCTTGACTGAATCAGATTATAACCTCTAAAGTAACCTAATATGGGCGTGGATACCTTAAAATTGATATTCAGCCTGGTTGAAAACATCCACATAGGATTAATAACTAATATAAAATAATATACAGTGCTTGATTTCTAAAAAATTAAGAATTTGGACCAAATTTGATTATAACCTCAAAATTAAACATATTTGGGCTTTATAACCTCCGGATTCGGATTTCAGCCGGCCAAAAACACGATTATATGTTGATTCACCTTAGTTTTTTAATATAACTTTTAAATGAGGAATGATAATGTGTTATAATTCACAATTCACCTGGCTTCACGCTTGGTATCTTAAAATTTAGATTTCGCAAGTCGAAAAATAGAATATCACATTACAGCTGACCAAGAGGACCTAAAATGTCGTGGCCCTTCCCACCCCCTTAGCCATACTCCAAAAAAATGATTAGAGTTGAGTTTATATAAAATATAAATGTTCATATAATTATTCAAAGCGACCACATTCACCAAAAAAGATTGGTCATCTTGCTCTAAATAATAACTCTTACATACACTGCATTATTTTCAAATTGATTAAAGCAAATTATTTATTCGGCCTTTTTGATTTATTCAGCCTTTTTCAATCTTGGTCGTATCCCTTCAGAAATATATGTCTTACTTATCACAAAAATTCCGAACACTACGTACAATTAACCATCTATATTGAGTTATATTATTGTCATTTCAAACTAACTTTAAGAAAGTAAGCCTCGAACCCCCAATGAAATGCGCTTATGCATAAGTCTTCTTGAAAAAAATTTTCTCCCCCAATTTGCATCCCCGAGTAGCGACAAATTCTCATCGACCAGCAGCAGTAGCCCAGGATCTTTTGCTCGGTATAAACGAGTCACCCGCTCAATGGATACCGTAGATGCCTTCCGCCCTGCGAAAGAGAAAAAGCTGGTACCACAGGAATATAGAGTATAAAATCGCCTCGAAGTGGCGCGCATCTTATCGGTTACGATCGTATCAAGCCGCAGCCGCTCCTTCTTCCCTCAACCCCATCCTGCTCTGAGTGTCTTCACGCCCGCCGAAAAAGATCGGCAGCCCATCGAAAGTAAACCTCCTTACCTCCCTCTCTCTCTCTTTCTCTCGAGTAACAATCGAAGCCCCTAATAGAATCACATTCATTCTTATTACCCGGCATCGCTGGATTGCCGAGGTCAAGCGTCTTACCCTTCCTCTCCCGGTCGGCTTTTCTCTTTGTTTTTTTCTTCTTCATCTCACGTCTAAACTCCTTCCACCCGTTCCCCATGACACCACCGGCTTATTCACACCGACCCCAGTCTGCTCTGCACTTCGTTCATTAAATATTTTAATGTTTTATTCATGCCGCGCGTAATTTCCTTCGAAACAACCTTTTTAATTCGGCAGCGTAGCTTTATCCGTGACTTTGGTTGGTTTTTTGGGCGTCTTTCATTAATTGACTTTTTTCTATATGATATTTGAAATGCGTCTTGTCTACATATGAGGAGTCATTTTCATGTGGTTGAAATTTAAAGACAACTATCCAAATGTCTTATTTATTCTATGAATATCGAATTCTCGACATTTTTAGAATTGGTAAATGAATAGAAAATCCTTCTCTTTAATTTTATAAAAGTTTTCATTCCAGTGATTGGTCAACTCAAAAATTTTTCCCGTCAAAGCCCTCGAACTCAAATAGTAATACAAACTCGTGCATTTTCCGTCTCTCTCTCTCTCTCTCTCTCTTTCTCTCTCTCTCTCTCTCTCTCTTAAAATACTCATTGGACGAACCAGTTTTTTTTTTATTCCTCCCTCCAGCCATCATCTCTTTTAACATCGTGTCCTCCGATCCCGCGTCCATTCCAGCTTTTTCTCTAGTCCTCTGGCCTTAAGCCTCCTTTTCCTTTCCTTCAAAAGGCAATCGCCCGCCATTCCCGGTAAAAGAAAGCCCTATACCGCTCCTTCTCCCACACTCGTGTGACTCCTTCGCGCCGATGCGGCTTATTTTTTGCATCGTCTTCCCCACCAGGATCTTGTGCTGAACCGTGGAACGGCCGAACGGTTTATTGGGCGTAAACTTTTTTCCCGGCGATTTAATCTGATTACAAAAAGCCCGGGAGCTCCGAGCGGTCGCGGAATGCCTATGGAAATTTTCGTCTGGATCAAGGTGGGGGTGCGGCAGCGGTTGATTGAGTTTTTGGTCGGTAACGGTGGGGCGGTGCTGATGCGCCCTAGGTTTTTAGGAATTCGAAGGCTTCAGCGATTGGTTGTTCAGGTTTGGTAAAAATATATCAGAAATCGGACGTATACTTAAGTGAAACACACTTAATAATCGCTCAACTCGCCAAAAAAGTGTTCTCTGATTCTTTCGAGGGTATACAAATACAACTTTCAAAATTAAAAAATTTCAGTTTTCTAGATTCTAGTAACATACGAAATGAGGAAATAGTTTGGTATAACATTCCGTTAGAAAAAAACGTTGTATTTGAAAAAAAAGTTGTAAAACGTGTAATATTTTCAAAAAAAATTTCTCGAAAAATTTTCAAAAATTTTTTGCGAAAAAAAATATTTAGGCCTTGGACTAAAACTCTTAACTTCAGTTATGCCTTCCCTTCTCGTTAGGCTTGGAAAAAACTCTTCCACTTTCTTGTGCTCGGGCAAAAACTAATAAACTATGCCTTTTTGCTGTGCATGGGTGAAATTTAACACAATTGATGATTGAATTACAATAGTAAAATTTACGTTTCTATGAAATCAATGGATTCAAATATTAATGTACCTGACATTACTTGATACCTTCAAAAAAAAAATACAACTCATATTTTCTGATAATATTTTGAATAAGAAAATCTGGGTTTTTTTTTTTTTTTTGACTGAGGCGTATAATTTTAACAGCTCATCAATAAAAATTTAATTCATACAAAATCGGATATATTACTATTGTAATTTATCACGAATTCTGCTAGTCGTCGTTCGAGCTCATTGAAAAGGTATTGTTCTCTTCTGGGCCTGAAAGAAAATAGTTTCTATCCAAGGAAGTCAATTTATTTTTATTTAAAACAAAAAAATATATGTAGATAATTTTGGACATACAACGTTTTTGAAAAAGACTCTGGAGATTCTAAGTTCTTCCTTCAACGAACGAAACAATGAAACTGAAATAAAAAAAATATATCTCCTATGACCAAAACATCGAAACGAAGACCCCCACTTTCGCCATTGCTTCAAAAGCAAGATGTAGCTCAATCAATCCAAAAGTTTTTTGCAACGTAGACGACGAATTCACATTACAAAGTACACGCGCATACCCAACGAAATCGATCGTATTTCTCGAAATTACGCTCACGACCGCACCATCCTGCCGGTGCGTCCCAGTAAGCGCATGAATAAAACCAAGACGTCAGCGCGACTTCAACTCCCACCGGCACTCATGCAAAGAGAAAGAGTGGAAGGGGATGGGAGAGTCGCTCCGAGAAGCCGCAGCGCAGACGATCTCTTCTTGATGCCTTAATTATCTCGTCGTCGGGAGACGCGCTCACAAGCAAGAGGCTTTCCTGGAGATCGGCAACTCCTCCTGGCTGGAGATCTTTTTTCTCCCAGTGGCCGTTGCTGCGTGCAAAAAGCCCGAAATTAAAATCAACCGATTTCACCGGGAGTAACGCAGGGGGGCGTTTGTTGCGTGATGATTGTGCCGTTTCGTTGAGAGAAAGAACAAATTAAAATGCACCGACTGTGAGGAACTTGAAAAAGTTTTGCAACAGTTTCAACCTTAAATGTTCCGCGTCTGCAGTAGCTATTATGTTGACAAATATATGACACGCCCTATTATCGACAGGTTCCAGTGGGACAAACGCTCTCTTGAATCAAACATCCTCTAATTTTCTGGAGATGCTGAAGTTGTATGTTCTACTATTCGAGAAATTCCTGATGAATCTATTGAGCCCAAACCACTAATTGATTACACTTATTGCTAAGAAAGGTTTGAACATTACTACCATAAAGCTTAATACCTTGTTGAACGAATTTGATAGTCAAAAGAGGTAAAAACACTTTTGGAAGCCAACGTTGCTTTCTATTTCCATAATTTAAATTGTTGATCATTATTCATTTTTATTGAAGGCATTTCTAACCATCCCTCTGCGTTAAGTTCAGGCCAAAATGTTAAATCTCAACTTAAATTGACAAAACGACATCTTAAATCAAATTATAAAGCAATCACTAGCGAAATCCACCACGACCTGTAGCCCATTGATTTTAATACCGACAAGATCCTACAAAACCAAGCAGACAAACTAACCCGGGCCCAAGACCGCAAAGTATGCTAATTCGCACGAATTAAACTATTAAGAAGCCCAAGCGTCGTCGTGCAAGCTGCCGGCTTCCCGTTCTTCTAAGGTGCACGATGAACGCACACCCAGCGAGAATTCGAAAGAACGAGCGCACGGCTGTACAAGAAAAAACAATAAGGGGGGCGGGAGAACAGAAGACAAGACGCCAGGAGGAAGGGCCGCACTCTTTAATTTGTCCTCGAGTTCGCGAGCGGTGGAGCGCCTTGCCGGTTAATCAGCGTAATTTTATTCAAATTGGCCGATAGCCCGTTGTTTTATTGGCGGGGTGGCTCTCGCTTTCGCCGCTCTCCTCGCCAGCGATGAGGCTCGGTTTTAACGAGATCGGGAGGATATTAGGTAAAAAGCGACCCATATTATGGAAGTGCCCGTTTACCGTGTGGAAGCTATATTGCACCGAGTTTTTTTTTACTCTCGTCAATTAGCGTTTATGCGTACGTGGAATTTGCGACTTGACGTGCCGGACTTTGGGTGGTGCTCCGGGGGACCCGAGCATCCCACCCGACGACGACGATGATGATCATGGTAATTGAGCTGGATATTGGCGGCTCTCGATCTAATATGATGATTAGCATGTTGAGTCGTATCGAGAGTGGAGCAATAGAAATAGTTCGAGCACCAAATTTCAGCATTTACGGATGGGCCGATTCATAGAAATTGGCACAATTGCAATATCAACGGATTTTTCCCATGTGGTGTCTCTCCGAGCTGTGTCCTCAAGTATATACCAGTATTCTATCGATGACTCTATGAAAAATCCAAGATTATTCAATCACAAAACATGAGATCAGTATAAATCATACTTAGCGTTAATAATAATTACATTGAGATCACTCCATAAATTATATTTTAACCGCTTTACAATTATTCAAAAAAATATACCGAGCCTCTCTTAATTTAATACCTTCGAGCCCCGCGTGCGGACTTTCAATATCGTTGGAACGAAACACCTCCCAGAAGAGAGTAGCAGCGGGATATTACGTACAAGTGAGCATACTCGTGCTCTACTCCGTGAGCAGCATCTCCATAATATATCACACAGTACTGCATGCATGTGAGGACACCACGGATTATAAGAATGCAAGGAAGGATGCAAGTTCACGGAATGGCCATTGAGCTCTTGTGAGTTATGTTTTGGATTCCGGCGGGGTATGCAGGTCTCCTGAGATTTAGTGGCTTGCTTTTTTTGCGTCGTTACCAAAAAAAAGAGTGTTTGCGTGGGTATTATATTTTCAAGTTCAAACCACGTGAGGTCAGTGGAATAGTTCAAACCAATGTGACGAGGCAATCAGTGCAATTGCTATTTTCTTTGGACATATACCAAGCAATTAAAAAACTATAAATCTGAGCTGTATTTATTGTTTGTATATGGCTGAACGCTATTCATAACTACATACTTTCAATTCGTATTTCCATACAAAAGATAATACAAAATGGTGTGTCAAATTTTTGGAAATATATTAGTATGCAGTGTTGGAAATATTTCAATATACATACATTTTACTGAGTGAAGTTTATATGTTTAGTCATTACAGTTCACTGAATGTTTGTTGCATCAAATTTTTGTAAATGAAGGCTCATAATTCTATTCCATCCAAACATTAGTGCAACAATGACGAACTCCCGATGCTTATGGGGGGTATATATTCTCAGACATCACGGAAAGAAAGAGTCAGCGTCCAAAACATACAGCTTCGAGTACACGTACTTCCGCAACAGCATGATTCATATACCATGTAAAAAAAGAGAAAATAAACAGAACGGTACATGCGTACACGTGCAAGGGCAAGGTACTCGAGCAAATTCGTACACGTTGAGTGTACAGAATACCTAATGTCTCACTCCACTGGTGACAATGACTCCATTCCTGTAGAGTCCAGTGCTGACCGGAGGTGAACGATAAGCTTACCTTTCAACCATGTAAACGAGCGAATCCCCTACCTCTTTCTCCCTCTTTGGATCCTGACAACGTGCCCGCACTAAATACACCCCAATCCATAGCCTGTAGAAGAACAAGACAGCAATAGGTGATAGGTACAGTTACTACAAGATCAGAACAAAGATGAGAGGTACAGCGAGCGCGTGACGTCACGCCCAGGAACGTGCAGAGAGAGAGAAAGAACCAAGATTCTCCTCCAGTTCGAGCCTGTTTGCGCGACCGGAGAGCAGCAGCTGGGTCACGTGCGACCGGGAGTAGAACGTGCGCTGCTCCCTTCCCCCGGCTCTTTTGACTTAAACGCGGCATCGGTCTGACTTCCAAACCGATCACTAAAACGTACCCTCACGTACACGCGCGCGCGTGTTTTGACGAGGGAAAACTTGCTCTCTTTTGCTGCAACCACGTGCACGGCCATAGAATGAGACCCATCGGTAGCCGAGTGTATGTAGTGCATTGGCACGCACGCATCACGCACGCACGGCTCATGTACGCTCGCGGAATCGGAATCGGGCTTCCTCACGTTTGTGCTTTCCGTACGCTCGGTCGATCCTCGTCGGCAAATATTCTAGGGCACGCGAGACTGGGGCTGGCTGGTCTTTAGCAGTCGAGGGGGTGACGGTCAAGATTCATTGTGGATACGTATAGCGGGAATTGGGTCATGGGAAATATGGGAATGACAACGTGCAATTGTAATGGTTTAGTGTTGGGTATTTTTTTCGCATTTATAAAATTCGTTGTGTGTACAAACGATGTATTGAGTATTTTTAATTACTGAAAAAGTTTTAAGTCAAGTTTTTTCCAAATTCCGAACGTGAGATTACCCATTATATTTAGTGCATAAGATGTAATTTTGATACAAA
>JAPYYV010006256.1:0-14503 GCA_030522625.1 Copidosoma aretas | reverse complement strand
GAACGGCCACCCATCCAAGTACTAGCCGCGCCAAATGCTGCTGGACATCGTTGATCGACGGAACTGCGATTCTACCATTGCGCCACCGTGTCGGTTGATGTAAATATTTATTGGCTTTAAATACACATTCAATAAAAACAAACATATATACTTCAAGAGAAATTTTAGTTTCTGTTAGCCTTACCAAGAAATATGTTTTTAACCCAAATAAATGATTAGTTAAACTAATAAAAACCATTACTTTACTGATCTATGTAAATATTTGTACGATTGGAATCAGTCATTTCCATGAATACACGTAATAAATCGTTTCGACGGTTCAAAAACTTTGTCATAGAAGTTAATTAAATATTCATTTGAAGCAAATAAATATTCAGTATTTTCGATAATATATGATGTACATATTTATTTGTTTCAAATACATATATATTCAATCCAAATGAATATTTATTAGGAGGAATTTAAGTTTCTGTTCGCTTTATGAAGAGTTATTTATTCGATCTGAATAAATGTTTGGTTAAACTGATAAAACACATTATTTGACACATCTTATTTAATATTTGTTTGATTAAAATAAGTAGTTCATATGAATACAAACATATTAATCGTTTAGTCAATTAAAAAACCTCGTTATACGAGCTTACTAAATATTTATTCAAACCAAATATGAATTCTTATGAATATAAATAATTAATCCTTTATTTACGTTACAATATTGTTATGTTGAAGAAAAGATAATATTTACTCGATTCAAATAATCATTCCATACTTTTCGTATGCTATTCACATATTTATTTGAATTGAATAAATATTTATTAAGAGAAATATTACGATATGTACAAAATTTTTACGATATGCAGGCATCGTAGGATTTAAGTCGACGGAGAATGTGTCTGCTTTCTCCAGGGGAGATCCGAGTTCAATTCCAACCACCGTCGATTTTTTTCAGAGATAAAATAATTGAATATTCAATAATGTTATGTATAACCCTCTGTGTATGTATATAAGTTTATAGATAGCGTTTATATTCACCCCCTTCTAGATATGCATATAATTCTGTATAAGATCGTAAATTGCATTATTATCGTATACAATATATCTATGTATAAGTCATCATGAGCAGTAAGCCCCCCTCTCACATGCAATTTCAATCTAACATATACCAACTAATATGATAACTGTATAATATACATCACCAATAAACTATATAAATCCATAGTATATAAATTAATATACATATAAGTATATACATACATACTGTAATAATCATACAATGTGTTCCTCACTAATACAACCAAACAAATAATTCTTTAATTTAAATAATTTTTCTAAAAATGCTTATTCGATTTAAACAGGTGGAATATTCAACTCAAATAAATATTCATTCAACTTTTGAAATCGTACTATATCATCAAATGAATATTTATATGGGTTGAAGAAACACCTATTTGAATGAAATTAATACCTATTTGATTCAAACAATTATTCATCCAACGTAAATAAATATTTATTCAACAAGATAGCTCAATTTTAAAAGTTAAACAAATATTTATTTGGGTTAGAGGTACACCTACTTAAATAAAATAAACACTTATTTAATTGTAATAAGTATTTATTTCACTCAAAACATTTATTTAACGAGATAGTACAAGGTTAAATATTAAATAAATATTTATTCAATTCGAATAGGTGTTTATTCAACACAAATAAATATTTATTCGATTCGAACAGGTGTTTGTTCCACACAAATAAATATTTATTTAACGAGACAGTAGAAGGTTAAAAGATAAATAAATATTTATTCAACTTTTATAAGCATTTATTGATTTCTAGTAAATACTTCTCCAAATTAGAAACTGGATGTAGTTGAAATGAATAAACATTTATTTGATTATAATAAATATTTCTTATCAATGAATAAATGTAAAATATCATTAAATAAATATAGAATATAATTGAATAAGTATATAATTATTTTGAGAATGCATTATAATTCATGTACATAAATATTTATTCGACACAAATAAAATTTATTTGCTTTAAATAAATCTACTTATTATATTTAAATAAAATATTTATTTGTTTGTATTCATACAAATTATTTAATTGATTCAAATAAAATTTATTTGTAGGGACAAAATTTTTTTTTCAGTGTGTTTGTTGTTTGAGGGGGCTCAATGAAATTTTCGTACATATATATAGACATAAATCTTTGTACAAAAATTTTCAAACTGGCAAATTTCCGCGGCCACTGTTTCTTTAGTAAACTGTTTCTCAATTTTTTTACTGATTAAAAAGCCTTGAATCTTTATCCACGTAGTATTAAGATTTTTATAAACAATACCATATAAAGATATTCCCAGTTTTAAAAACTTCGTCACATACTTTATCGGGTAAAATTTTTTTCTGTATGTTTGAATTTTTTCTGGCTACACAAAACTATTTTTTGACCTTTGGCATAGACTCTTGGTAATGAAATGCAATAAGGGTAAGCCATTATTTTTTTCATAAGTTCCTTCAATGATTCTTCAAGTCGTCGCAGTTTTAGCATACCTTGTCATTGATTTTCAAGCAAAATCATACACTTGACCAATGAGGTACACTGACAGTACTACCTCAACAGCTGGGTCCATTGTTAGCCACTGATTCAAGCACCCTAACGTGGCCAGCCAGCAAAACATATAACACACATCTTGCTCGACGCGAGAATAAGAGAGGGGACAAAACAATGAGCGCCTGCGACGAGAGGAGATGGAATCTGGAAATGTGCGTATACAGCTAAGCGGAGCGAAAGCGAGTGGCTAATCTCATTCATTACACTCATATACTTTCTACTCAGAAAAAAATTTGCACATCGATACATTGTTATATCTTTTTGAGCACCTTCAAAGTTTGTGTAAAATAGATATACACTGTTAGGTTCAGTTCGTAACACAATGATTCTCAGTTCATCTTGAGAACCTAAATAGTCAATGTTAATGATCGTCGAATCTTCGTGAATGCACTGAAAAAGTCTTTTCACAATAAGATTACTCACCTGAAAATAATGAGATTTTTTTCACGTAATATCCAAGAATCTATCCTGGTTTTGTCGAGGATTTTGTCCTGATTTTACACGGATTTTAGCCTGTCCATCAGTCTGAAATCTGTCTCAAATCGCCACGTGATTTCTTGATAGATTTCAAATAAATTCTAATAAGATTTTAATCTGATTCAACATCGATACTTGACTTACCAACCTCGAAAAATTTCATTATTATTTAATCATTAAATATAATATACGGGCTCAAATGTTATAAAGTAATTTTTGTAATTTATCTTTAATGAAGTTTTTTTTAATAATTTAATAGTTTGAGATAAAATACTTGAACCAGTATGTTTTCGTGTTGCCATACGGATGGTATGGTCACTTATGGCTGACAATTCTATGTATAAAGCTATTTTTAATGATAAAATAATAATAAAATTTTTCAAGATTGTTAGGTCAAATATCGATGTGGAATCAGATTACAATCTAATTAGAATTCATTTGAATCCATCAAGAATCCACGTGGCGATTTGAGACGGATTTTAGACTGATGATCAGGCTAAAATCCGTGTAAAATCAGTGCAAAATCTACGAAAAATCATGATGGATTCCACTTGGATATGACGCGGAAAACATCCGGATGTTTTTAGATGAGTAGCCATTCGCTTCTGCTCTGCTCAGCTGTATACACAGTAAAATTTTTTTTGTAAATTTACAAGTGGCTTGTAAAAATTTACTATGTGGAATGACGTAAAAGTACCACTAAGTTAGTAAAAGTACAACTAAGTTAGTAAAAGTCTGTATTACAATCTAGTACATTTACAAATGACTTGTAATTTTACTACATTTATTCTAGGATATGAATCCGACCCAGATTAAATGTAGTAAATTTACAAAAGCGCTAGTAGTGTCTTTGCTAGAATAAATGTAGTAAGTTTACAAAAGCGCTAGCAGTGTCTTTGCTAGAATAAATGAAGTAAATTTACAATTCCGCTAGTAAAGTGGTAAGTGCGTCTATGCATTCGAAAAAATCTTTTTGGAAGTCTAATCGAGAAGGTAAACGTATAAATGCGTATCTTATTTTGAGCTAGAGTGTCTCATCAACGTAATGAGGTTTTAACGTTGTCTTTTTGACGCTAATTTGTTTAATTATCTTAAGTGAAAGGAAAAAACATCGCAAGGGACATAGCAGACGACGAAGTATATTACAAGCGGAGTAGTACATGTACTACATTCATTCTGGGTCGGACTCATATCCAACATTAAATATAGTACATTTACAAAAAAAATTTTTACTGTGTACGCACATTTCCAGATTCCTTTTCCTATCCTCGGAGGTGCACACTTGTCCCCGCCCCTATCTTCGCATCGAGTACGATGTGTGTTATATGTTTTACCGGCTGGCCACGTTGGGGTGTTTGAATCAGTGGCTAAAAATGGACCTGGCTGTTAAGGGGGCTATAACAACTACCGCCGAAATCAAAGACGAATAATAAATCAACTTTCGATTTTAAACCAAAAAATATGTTTAAAAATCATTTTGCTGTTTTTAATGAAATATAAACCAGCAAATATCATATTTATATGTGAAACGTTAATTTTTAATGGAAAAAAAATATTGTTTTGATCAGTCTTTTTTTACTTATGCGCATGAGATTCAAATTCAACACCGCAACGGACGCGCAGACAGCGGTGTTGGTATAATAGCCGCTGACCCCTAGTATATAGGTATATTGTATAGTCCTTTATCGGAGGCAACTGATATTTTTGTATTTATCTTACAAATATCTTTCTATATTGACCTATTACCCACCTTTTTCATTACGGCATATGAAAGAGGAAGACTTAGGCTTTACAACGTACATATTCATTCTGCAGAAATAGTTACGTTTGGCTATCTATAGACTGAAACAATTCGTTTTCTTACTATGACCCATGTAAGTCCACGCATGAGTTGAAACTTTGAGCTCGAATTTCTCAAGATTTTGACCGAATTGGGATATACATAAGGTCAGCATAGGATTCAGCAAACCTTTATTTATATGATATGTATATATATATATTTTTGGAAAATTTCATGAGGCAGGCTCCTTAACATTGTAGTCAGCAATCTTTCCACTGCCACTGATCTCTAGTAACCTATGTATATGCCACACTGCAGCGCATGGCATGCACTGTAGAGTGCTTTAGCATTACCTTAAGGTAGATAATCTGTACATTCCGACAAATCAAATTTTTATAGAATTAAAAATATGTTAAACATTTAATTAGTTCATGTTATTCAAAATTTTTTATACTTATAGTAGGTATGGGGCCTAGTTCTTAAGGTAATTCAAAATGTGTCTTTTAGTTTTGAAGACATGCGCAACATGTCCTAGTGGGGCACCTTTAGAAGCTCTGAAGCGCAGACAGTAGTTTTAATTTGATTAGTCATTAAAACTTTTGATAGCCAATTAATCTAAGGGCCATATCCGTCATAAACAAAGTTATCTTTATCGTCTGCTTGCGTACTCTTCAGCTGCTTTTGCAGCGCCCTTAAGTAGGTCTTCGACATCCGGATAGGCTTCAACGTGTAGAGGATTAAACATGCTGAGCGCTTCCGCTATGCAGTCCTGGACTCGAATCCAACCAAGGAAAGTCTAGAAAAATGGTTCTGAAATTTTTCAGACTGGGGATTTGAATCCCGTCTCATTCAGACTCTGATCAAAATGTATTCCGTATAAATCGATAAAAGATGGATGCTTTCTTGACCATGCAATAAGTTTCACCACCTAGCATTTATGATATTTATAAAATATTTGTTGTTTATGTCATTCTGATATCCAAGAAAATACGAAATTCTTTAAAAACTTGTTTAGATTATTCTATGTACCCTGTTTTGGTGTCGAATATACTTCACAGCTGTGATACATTATATGCTGTTCTAGAAATATTGTAAAGTTGACGAATAAATTTGGTTTTACAAAAACGCTTGATTTTTTCCAATTTTAGTGCATGTGCACGGTGGCGACTGTTGTTGTATTCACTTCATTTTGCATGCTTGATATTTTTCTGCAGCTCCATTCATTCATCGTTTTTACCTTTACATGTAATGTTACGTCACCAACTTCGTCAGTAACTATAAAAAATGTAGTTAGCGAGTTCATACGATTCTTTTGTCACCTTAAGTAAAACGCTACTCATTTCAATAATCTTTCTCCAATCTACAAATAAAACTCTGATATTTTTTAAGTTTGACTTTGGTATATACTTTATTTTACTTCACTTGGTATGTTTTTTCAAAATTATTAGATTCTAATTGAATTGTGATATCATTGTCAGAAATCATTTTTGTTCTTAAACCCTTTGATTTAGAGATCGCCGTATAAGTACTGTATCAAGGTAGACAAAAGAGAATCACTGTTGTCTTGTTGCGTCTTTGAAAATTCATAATCTTACAGAGACTAAAAGTTAAAAAAGCCAAGAGGGAGAAGCAAGAATGAAAGAAGGAACGAAAAGAACGAAGTGGAAGGCGGGGAAGGGGGCGGGGGGGGGGGGTCGCCCAGGAGGCTGAATAAAGAAGCAGCGTTTCGAATAAATGAGAAAGCAATCAACCTTGACGAGAACAAAGAGACTCGGAATGATGAAGCCAACTGTCATTTAGTGATCAATTTTAAAATCCCTGGTCTCAACCGTACTAGGCAGGCAGCCGGATGGGCATGATGCGCTCGAAGCGCGTTTATGTATCTGCGGACAGTAGAAGACAGCTATTCCAATGAGAAATGTTTAAAAAGTTTATTGTTTAGGACGGTGGATATATTATACTGTCGAGTCCTACGGAATACTGAGACAAGTGCATACAAATGCATGTATATGCGTGGAGAGGTACATGCATGGGCGTCTGAGTTTACTTTAAATATTCTCTTTTGCATTACAGATATAATGTAGGGGACAGAAGCACCCAAGCAAAAAAGCGAGAGGAGAGGAACAGAGAAATGCAGTAAAACGGAGGAACAGAGGAAGATGGAGAGAGAGAGAGAGAGAGAGAGAGAGAGAGAGAGAGAGAGAGAGAGAGAGAGAGAGAGAGAGAGGATAAAGCTTCAAAGAGAGGTCGTTGCGCTCACGTGCCGGTAATTGACTCTCGTGGCGGCGACGATGGCTGACATGTCCGAACATTATTCACTCGGCTGATAGACAACTATGCCTATACCTTGCCCGTATTGAAGCTTTTGGGCTTCGTTTGAAGAAACCTCTCTCTCCCTCCCTCTTTCTTGATCCATCTCTTTTTCTTACTCTTGTCTTCTTTCTCTGTATCGTAATATATACTTGACTCGACGACAGATCTCTCCTCATACCAAGCAATATTGATCAAGGCTTGCAATTGATGGTTTCTCA
The DNA here is from genome assembly GCA_030522625.1 of Copidosoma aretas. Lineage (NCBI taxonomy): Eukaryota > Metazoa > Arthropoda > Insecta > Hymenoptera > Encyrtidae > Copidosoma > Copidosoma aretas. The sequence goes on along the minus strand of JAPYYV010006256.1, from coordinate 7,101 downwards.
TAATTAAATTATTTAAAAAAATAAGTTACCATGCTTATGGTTTTTGGGTTGATTCACACACACACTGAATCGTTTAGGAGTTATAACACAAAACGCTCTGAAAGAGCTAAATTTTTTTCAACTCGGGAGGTCAAAAATAATGGTCCCAGGTATATCTGAACCCCATAAAACTAATTAACCAAATTCATCTATAGAGTGGTAATAATGTGGGACGAACTGCGGTAGCTTATTCATTTTAACTTGCAAGTAAGCATTCTAGCAGCGCCAAAACCAACACATGCTGATAGCCATTCAGAGGAAAACGAGAGATGGAACAGAGGAAGAAAGCGAGCGAGCCTGGGAATAGGTATAACGAAACACAAGAAAACGTGCTATCCATGTGTGGGAGATGAACTGCATCTGGACGGGTCTTTTGGAATGACAGAAAAAAAATGCTTTTCAAAGATTATACCTGTCTGTATGCATGCGCCCAAGCGGAAATAGTCTCTTTTATATAATTATTCGTAATTATTTATAAAAAAAAGGTAACTAATATAAACTAATAATAACAGTTAATAAAGTCCAAATTTGAGACTATAATAATATGTCTCGTTGATCCATTATATGTTACTAGTAATACTTCATAACAGTTATAATCAGTTATAAACTTTTTTTTTCGAGAAATCTGAGTTAAAAAAAAGGTTTGGTTTTATCATTAAAAAAATAAGTTTAATTAAAAATTAGTCATAATTTATACAAATTATTATCAGTAACTTAACAATGTTACATTAATTAATAACAAGCTATGAAAATTACAAAATATTCATAAAAGTTATCAGTTATATTTTTTTTTTTTCCTTATTTGTAAGATATTATTTTATAAGAGAATAAAATAAAATTATAACTGATAATAACGAATAATAACAGTAATTAGATTTTATTCTCAATCTAAAATCTGGACTTTATAAATTTTTATTATCAGTTATTATTTTTTATTTGTTACTTACTCACTCAAATAATTTTTGCTTGGGCACGAATATCTTTACCGTTTTAATTTTGAAACGGGTGTTAATGAAAACTTTTATTTAGGGGTAGATGTCCCTATTATTGAGCCTGTTCCTATTATCGAGGGTCTGAACTATAAATACAGAAATAAGGATCATAGACTAATGTATATGCACAAATTATTTTTTTCCTTAAAATTCATTTAATAATGTAGCCTACCAAATTCTCAAAGTTGAAATCACTTTTCACTTTGACATTACCCAAGTAATACGAGTTATACAAGTAAGCTTGCATCAGTTTTTGTCCGATTCCTAAACGAAAAACTTAAGAAAATGCATATTTTGCTATCGTTTATTTTACTGCATTTGATACGCGTATGATGTAAATGTGATGAAAATATTAAAAGACATATCAATAACGTGATAACCAGTTATTTTTTAACTTTGCTTTTCTTTTGTATTTATCAACAATAAAGTCAATAATAGGTGCACTATTCCTATCGCGTGCCTATGATCAAGGCCCTGCATTCAGTGCTAGCAGCTGTTACCTAGCCTCAATTTGTCGTCTGTTGAGATTTGTTTAGATTTATTTTTCGTGCGAAAAATCGATATTCCTAATTATCAATTTGAACAAAACTTATCAACTTGCATATAATACATACATATCTTGGTATACAGATAGTCTAACTATGCAAATATGGGGCCCAAAATGGCTCGATAATAATTCCATAGGCTCTTTTGAGGCTCAATAATAGAGCGAAAAAATAGTTTTTTTATTTCATCAGTGATAATTGAAATCATTGATTTTATATCGCAGAAAAATTTATACTTGTAGTAAATCACTTATACAGCCAATACTTACTTAAATCGCGATGAAATATTTTAGTATGAATTTAATATTGCATTGAATCCTTTAAAACTTTTCTAAGACCCTCTATAATTGTGCCATCATTCCACGTTTGATAGAGAACTCGCACAGTAAAGGGATGAATTTTCTTCCACCAAGGAAATACATCAAAGAAATGTAGTAGATTTTCTTACAAGGAGGGGAAAGGGAATTTCCGCACGAACCTGATATGACGCCTCGAGGCGAAGCCGTGAGGGCATCACGGTCATGTTCGTGAGGGCATTCCGTTGCCCCTCCATGTAAGAAATACTGTTTTTTTTTCCATCCTTTGGGTAAAAGTTTGTAGTTCCGCTGTTTCACTAAGGTGTGGGTGAAAGTACTTCTTCTTCTAGCCTAACCTAACCATGGAACCACAAACTTCCGCCTAAGGGCGTGAGGGGTCTATAGACCCTCGGTTAAAATGAAGTTCCTTTCGCTTTTTAGTAGACTTTTTCTATACAGTCATTATAATTTATATTATACAATATTAAGTTAATAGTGTTCAATTCAAATAGATTTATAATAAAATATGTATACATTTATATCTTTCTATATTATATAGTTAATTCATGTGGGGCCAAAGTAATAGCCCCCTCCCCCCCTCTCCCCCTCCCTCGCTGCCCATTTTTCATTTTAATAAGCAACGGAAAAACCGGATTCGGCTGCATTTGGTCGTTCTCGGCAGTGTTCAATAACGTTAGAAGGTTGTTGTGTTATTGGGATATTGATCCCTTCCAGGTAACTTCGGCCATCATCGGGGATCTATGAGCGTAAGCCACGGGTGAAAAATTCTTATTGTCAAGTCAATAAGATATAAAGTCACTAAAATGAAGGGCGTGAATTTTTAATTTTTCCAAGTTATTCTTTTATTTAATGATGGATATATTGTTTTGAAAATTCTTCTAGACTTTTCGGTTTAGTCCTATACCCCGTTTTTTGTTTTGCGTATAATATAATATGTATCATTGTTGTCTCTTGTCACATTTTTAAAATTATTCTTTTATGCATTTTTCCTTGTTACCATCCCTCTTTTTTTTCTGTTTTAATTTTTTAATAGCTTTCCAAAACTCATTTAAATTTTGCTTGGTAGTGTTAGTCTACAAATAGGCAAAAGAAAAGAGGAAGAAATTCACTTTTTGAAAATAATAAAAATGGACTAAAGCAAGTGGCATTATTAATGCTTGATCGAAGAATCAACGTACTTAATGAATAAAAACCATACAAAATAGGCAAAGAAGTAATAGTAGTATATCAACAGTCGAGGATGGGAAGTCGCTAAAACTTATAAAAAGAGCAGCGAAGGAAGATAAACTTAAGAAAATCAACGATAATTTTACAAAGAAAAGAAAGACTTTTGTGAATCAGGAAATACAGAAAAGCTATATGGTAATTGATAACTTTATCATCCGTAAAATACATTAAAAAAAAAAAAAGAGTATAACAGTGAGAAAAACTGCTGCCAATAAATTAGCACATAGCTTCCTGTACAACATTTTTCTGCAATTATTTAACTTAAAAAAAATCGAATGAAATATTAGAATGATTTAAAATGAGAAAAGAAGCTATTTTCATGCTTTATTATGTGAATTTATTTAGAAAATAATATGATAATTTTCACCCGAATAGTATAAAAAACGTTGTTAAAATTTATTTAAATTAAAAACAATTAAACAAATAATTGAAACTCAATACTTAAATCGATATACGTGATATAACTATCTTGTAGTCAAAGTATTATTGAATAGATCATTTTTACTGCAACCACAGCAAAAACCGTTTTTTTAGCATTCAAAATCGTTATAACTACTAGGGTATAAAATGTAAAATCTTCTTGTGAACCTATAAGAATATAAAAAGAAACAGTTTGAGCCCTAGATCATTATTATTATTTAGACGGTTTCTGAGATATGGATTTAAGAAAACAAGTTGTAGATTTTCTTCAATAAAAACCAAGTGCTGAGTGCCCATAATAGTGCCTTTAGGACAGAGCCTAACAAAATCTTTGTCAGCTCCATATAATTTTTTATGTCAACTTAGATATAACCCGTATGACCATCCTCTTAACTCTATGAGGAAGCAAAAATATAGCAAAAAGAAAAACAGATAAGTCAGTTCAAACATTTTTAAGTGATGGACTGTAGGCTCTGCAATGAAAGAAAAAACAATTATAAAGCACATATTGATATGTAAAGAGGAAGAAAAACAGCAAATTAAATAGTAATAATAAGAATAAAAGTTGATGGAGAGATATGCAGAAGAGAGATGATTAATGTAAATGTATAAGATTTTTATGTAGGTAAGTAAAGGACTACAGAGTGAAGATTGAAAGTTCCATGATATGTTATGCATTATTAATTATAATATTATGTGAATGAAAAAGTAAATTCTGACATGTTGAAGTATGTTTACTTAATTACGTATTATATTTGATTAAAAATAAAATGAGTATTGATTTAAGGGGATATGCGTTTTCAATAATTATGAAAGAAGAAGAGTAAATGCTGAAGTAAATAAAAATCTGTACAAGAAATGAATAAATAAAAAAATTACATTTATAAATATTCGTTAAGAATTTCACAATGATATCTTATTATTAACTTATATCTATAATCGATTATAAAATATTCAAAAATAAAAAAAAGGTTCTTAACTGTTTCTGTCATAATAATTATTGCCTACATGTAGAGAAATACACATGTATCAATATTAACCTTAAATAATAACGAATATAATTATCAGTATTTAATAAGCAACAATTATTTGATAAATCAGTAAACTTATTTCATACATTGACAGTGATTAGTAGAGAGATTGCCAACTGCAATGCTAACAGGCACGTCAACTTTTTAAGCCACTGATTCGAGCGCCACGCCATGGCCAGCCATCGAACCAGGCCCACATCTTACTCGACGAAAGGATACGTCACGATATGGGTGGAGCCAAAGTGTGTGCCTGTGAGTGCGAGAGAAAGGAGTAGACATGTGCACGTTGGTATACAAGGTGCTAAAGGAGCGGAGGGGAAATGTATATATATATATATATATATATATATATATATATATACGCTGTGTGTGCCTGCGAGTGCGAGAGAGAGGAGCAGACATGTGCTGTATAGGTCTACAAGGCAGAGGAGAAAGGAAGGGAGATGCGTCCGTTTATATCGATGTATATACAAGGTACAGCTGAGCGGAGCGAAACCAACCTAATGTGCACATGTGCAGGCGATGATTGCGATATATTTATTTTACTATATGCATAGCACTCTTCAACTCATATGATATATAACTGACACGCTGTTACACGATATTGTACGCATCAACCTGTTGGGAATAAATAATTATCTCTTTTTATCTACTTAGTAATGAACTACCTACAGCCTAAGCGCTAAGGGTTTCCAATGATCATATGCCACTTTAATGCATTAGGTAAGTATTTGCTGCGTTGCTAGTTCAGTTGGTTAGTACGAATGTCTAGATGAAGTTTTTTCGTGGTCCAAGTTTCGAATCCCGCATGACTAGAATTTTTTTTTTTCAATCTATCAGTCTATTTAGATAATGTACGTAATTCATTTTTACCATTTTTAATTCATTTAAATTAATATTTGCGTAAAAATGTATTAGTTTATGAAGTTTTATCAATATCTGAATCATAATCAAGGTGCAGACAGTACTACCTTGAATACATACAGCAGTTTGTATCAAAAAATTTTTTTTTATTCCAAGTACAAACCTGCACAATCAATAAAAATTTTTTTTCTACTTATACTAATATATTATTTACTCCTTCAATATTGTTCATTAAAAATAATGGGATATTTAACGTTTTCCAGTTCAAGATTTCAAATAACAATAATGAATTTCTGAACAATTTTTTCCACAAAACTCGATGTTTATAAATATATCATGAAATTAAACATTACACATTGTCAACTAAGCAATAAAAATAAAACCAACGTGTTATTTTGCAGTGGGGATCAGAATCTAAAAGTTACATAATAAACAGGTCTGGTTGGGTCAACACTCGAAGTATCACAATAAAAACACAAAATTACGTGAGAAAAAAGCCAGAGGCACAAAAAAACTCACTTTATTCAATATCGAATACAATTACTGTAACTTGAATACAATTTACTTATTTACAAACATACATATACGTAAGAATTTTTACACTTTTATTTACACTAGAGATCCACCGGCGCACAGTGGTTCAAAACTGGATTTTTTTAGACAAAATAGCATGCAGGTCGTTAAAATCAACATATCACGACAATTTTTTTTTTTAAATGAAGCTGGAATGATTTACAACAAATATATCGAGGCAGATTTAAAATTTGTTTTTGGAAAAAAAATCACACCTAACCTCAAAAATGGGAATCTGAGTTATCTTAAAAATTACGCTAATTTTTATTGATCAGGTAAGAATTTATTGGGGAAAATAAAGCATAATAGACGTTACCCCTAAGTATTTTGAGCTGCTGAATACGAATCCGTTATCAAAATGTCTATTTTAAAAATGGCGGATCCAATATGGCGGTCAAAGAATTGTAAAATTACAAAAATCATTAGAAAAATGTTTTTTAGGGGTTTTAAGGGTCGCTAAATACGTATCCATCATCAAAACGTCTAAATTCAAAATGGCTGATCCAATATGGCGGACATAAATTTGAAAAATTACGAAAATTTTGAAAAAAGCGTCTTGTCAGGGGTTTTTATGGTCGCTGAATACGAATCCGTTATCAAAATGTCCAAATTATAAAAGGCTAATCCAATATGGCGGACATCAATTTGAAAAATTACGAAATTTTTGAAAAAAGCGTCTTGTGGGGAGTTTTCATGGTCGCTGAATGCGAATTTGTCATCAAAATATCTAAATTTAAAATGGCGGATCCAATATGGCGGACAAATATTTGGATTATTACGGAAATCATAAAAAAAGGGTCTTACAGGGGTTTTTAAGAGCGCTGAATACGTATCCGTTATCAAAATGTCTAAATTTAAAATATCTGAGCCAATATGGCGGATAAAAATTTGAATAATTACGATAATTTTCAAAAAAGTTGTCCTTTTTTTATTGTGAACATTTTTAAATTTTAAAGCACGCTTGTAAAAGACTGTAACATTTTTTGCTTTTATGATGATTTTAAATGTACTAAGCTGGATTTATTACTCAAACAATTTCAGATAGGGTCACTGTGGCAAATTTTTGATAAGATTATATAAGTAACAATATCTT
>JAPYYV010006255.1:0-20641 GCA_030522625.1 Copidosoma aretas | reverse complement strand
AAATCGTGTCGTGTAATCGTGTGTGTAGAGAGAGAAAGAGAGACGTTGTCGTGCGTCCACGCTGCCGTGCAGGCCCAACTGTTGACCAGCTGAGGATTAGCAACGTCCTGCGGCAGCTAATGACAACGGAGGCCGAGAGCAGTCAGGACGACAAGGCAGAAGCGAGACGAGTCGAGACAAGGGAGTGGAGCCAAGGCGTGACGTGGGGTAGAGGCCGAGGATTCGAGCCCCGAGAGAGCGCGGGACTCGGACGCTTGTTCCCGTCGGCGGAGGCTCATTCTCGAGTACAGGTGTAGTGTTGGGTACGGGTGTGTGTTGTGGAGCGAAAGATAGAGAGAGTGCGAGTTCGGCGTTGGTGTAGATTCGTAAGGACGGCGTCTGGCCTCCGTCGCGAACCGAGCCGAGGACGTGGGCCGGAAGGTAGCTACGAGGTGGGCTCGGTCTCGCACGGACGCGCGCGCGTGTGTGCATGGACAAGAGAACGGGAGAGAAAGAGTCGGTGTCCTCGCCGTAGAATGCGAGGCCGGTGGCGTGGGGGTAAGCCGCGCGAGGACGAGGACGATACCTAGAGCGCGGTAACGGGACGAGTACGACGGCGACGGGTGTGTGTGTGAGAGAGAGAGATAGTTTGTCGAGCGAATGGCATGTGCGGCATACGAGACTTGGGTAAGGCGGCGTAGCTGTAAAGCGAACATCGCTGGCCCGCGCTCGTGGTTACCGGCGAGCGTGACAAAGCCACTGCAGCGCGCCTAGCTTTCGTTTTAAATTTGTTGTGTAGGAAAATAAACGTGTGTATTTTGTAACCTAAATCTCTGGCTGTTATTGTATTTATTTCCTGTCCTCCTGGGCCGGGGAAGCTCGTCTCGAATCTCCTTTTGGACGAGAAGCATGATGGGACGGGAAGAGGAGAATTAGACGACGAACGAGTTGAGTTTCACTGTAGGCTTCCGGGACCGCCGGCTTAGAACCCCGGTGGAAGTCTGTTATTTAAATGGCATTCCTTGAGTGGGGAGTCGCGACGAGCACAGCCAGAGTTAGGTTAGAGTGATTTTCTTGGGAGTATCATGTTTTTCAGTGAACGAGTGTAGCGTAGCAGAAGTAGCGTGTATTGTTCTTAAGTACGTTTTTTTTCTTCAGGTTGACCAGGTTGATGCCGTCTCATGTACTACGTTGGTTTATGTGCGTGGGCATAAATACGTCACTAGTGAGTACCGGATTTTTCCTAGATGTAAGCCAAGTAGTATATAGTGTTACGGACGTGGCCTAACCGGCCAGCGCCCGTGGCTTGCACTCGAAAAGTGCATGCTCAGCATTCTGGACAGCCGGCGTATCGCAGCGTTTCTATAAGAGTACTAATAATGCAGCCGCTTCTGGGCGGCGGTCGTGGCTGAGCGGTCAGCGTAAACATTTATTACGGATTTACCGGCACTCCATCTATCGGCGAATTCCCTACTCCCGACTCTTCGCTCCCCCATTACCGTGAACCTGTACATCATCCGTTACACATAGAATTTGGCGCTGCGGACAGTCGGTATTCGGGGTTGACGCCCAAGGCTTGTGAGTGAGTTTTCGCGGAGCTTCGGAAGGTTAATTACAAATAAAAAATTCAGATATGCGTCGGTATGGTAACATCGATAAGAAAGAACTCGTCATTATCCACGATAGGCAAAAGTACAACACGTCACCTGGTCAGAAATCATGTATAATAATCGCGACCCTGGATGAAAGCGGTCGGTACGAATGACGCGGGGAAATAAAGCGTCGATAATTCCCGTCAAGGACGGATGAATAATATAAAGAAGATGAAGAAGAATAGAGAAGAGTACCCTCCATAGAGACTGGAGGATCCAAGTGCCCGGGATGATGGTTCAGATACATAGTCGATAAGTTAGATGTAAGAGATACATAGAGAGCCTTAGCAGGTGACGTATTAAGACGTAGTAGTCATCGGGGACGATGATCTGTAAGCAAGGGAGGTGTCACGGACGTGGCCTTCTGGCCAGCGCCCATGGCTTGCGCCGAAAGCGCAAGCTCAGCACTTGGAGTATCCGGCGTACAATATCATAATAGCAGCAGTCATATCATAAGAAGACTAATAATACAGCCGACTACTAGCGGCGTCGACAGTCGAGGGGACAACGCATCGGCTTGCAAGTACGAAGTTATCCGGTTCGAGACCAGCTCGGTTCCGCCTCGCGTCTACATGCTATTTTCTTTTTCGAGCCCGTTGGAGATTTTTGCTGCACAATAGTGCGTGTTGAATAGCATCCGTAATTCTTAGCTAGGTCGATTAAGAATCGGGGAGTGAAGTTAGTACTGGAGTTGAGTTAAGTTTTTTTTTGAGCGTTAAACATTAAGCATATTTTTCTACCGTTAATTGTAAGGGAAATTAAGTTAGTGTTAGCATTAAGGCATATTAATTATTTGCATCTCTTAACGCGTGCGCTTAATTATAAGTTAATGGTAGTCAGTTGACTGCGTGAAGGTAACCAAGCAGTTACCCCTGGAGAGATTCGGAGACGCCGGTGGCGAAGGATTGCGAGATTTTTAATCCAGCGCTATCAAGGGCCCCGGACAAAGCAGACTCTGGGACTTGGAGTGCGTGAGATCGAGCGAGAGCGGGCCAACTGTAGCCCGCTAGCTCTGCATCTCCGCAGTGACGGATACAAGAGCTCGAGTCGAGTTGTGCTGTAAGGCAGCGAGTCGCTCTGTAGCTCCGTATCAAGGGTGAAAGAGGTATATATACGAGGGGCTCCGGGCTTATTCCGGCAGCATCGTATACTCAGTGAGGCTAGACTAGCCGACCTGCGGATAAAGGTTGCGGGACTGGTAGTTTGCGCAACCAAGGGACCAGGCTAAGGCATAGTTTGGTACTTTAGTGGTATATATTTTACCACTACGTGAATTCTTATTCACTTATGGAGACTTTAGTGTGAGCTCGGACAGATTAAACGTTGTTTTGTCGATCCTCCTTGCAGCTCCACTACGGGAGACGAATCCAGGGATCCGGTCTAGCACCTTCGTGTAAGGAAGGTGAACACCGACCAGGAGGCGTCGTACACGATTGTGTGGCGCCATCAGTTAAATACGCGGATTGTGTACATAAGTTGCATACCAACCCGAGGATAGGACTCGTGGGCCCTAGAGGCTAGCGCGAGTAAGGTCGAGGGGGTATATTTTCTTTTTTTTGTTGTGTGAAGGTCAAGCGTAGTGTACGAGAGGCTCCAGCTGCGCGCTGGTAGCATCGTAGACTTCAGGGTCAAGCGAGTTAACTGGTGGATAAGGGGGTGCGGGGCTGTATAGCCTGCGTACCCAAGGGCCCAGGACGAGGCGAACTTGATTCCTGTCATTTATTGATATTACTCACTTTTTTTTTTTGAGACTTTGGTGCGAGCTCGAGTAAACCGAATCTGGTATTAGGTTCCTCTTGTAGCTACACTACGGGAAACGAATCCGGGGATTCGATCCAGCACCTTCGTGCTACGAGGGTAAATTCCGTTCCAGGAGACGTCGTGCACGAGTGTTTGGTGCCATTTGGCGCATACACAGATCGTGCAGAGCAAAATTTGTGCGAATCTACGTATAGGACTCGCGGGTCCAAGAGACTAGCGCGAGTAAAGGACGAGAGGTTGCAAATTTTATGCATTTATTCCGTTGAAGAGGAGTAGAGGTAGAGTGAAGGTTACAGAAAGAAGAGCAGCAATGGCAATGAGAGCTCCGGTAGTCGAGTGGTTGCTGCAAGAGTCGCAGGAACGAAGGTGGAGAATAGTGAGTCGGTCGGTCAGTGGACTGACTCTTCGTGATTTAGGGCGAGAGTTGTGGGTCAGGGAACTAAGTGTGAAAGGAAGTGAGGAAGTTTTAAGGGACAGGCTGGTCCGGCATTACCTGTGTGAGCTGGAGCCCGGTAACGACGAGATACCGGTTTACCCCGACGATGTCCCTTACTCGAGTCTGGAGAGAAGTTTGGCGTTATACGCCAGCCAAGAATTTAAGGAAGAAGGTGAGAAGGAAGTAGGGAAGGAAGAGATAGCGCCGGCTACAGCCGCTGAGTTTCATGGCCGTCGTCTACTTCCCGAGGAGCGGATGTGCAGGGTGTCGAGCTCAGTGTCAGGGAGCAACGAGCAGACAAGTTTGTTCGGAAATGAAAGTGTCACGCAAGAGTCAAGGGAGGACTATTTGCCAAGAGAAGGATAATGTTACGGAGTCGGCGAAAACCAAGAACTTGAACAGGGTCAGTTGGTGGCAGGAGGGGTGCGAGGAGAAACGGACTCGGATACTAGTGAAGGCGGATTATTACGGTTGTTCCAGGATACAGCTGACATGTACAAGCCGCCGAAGGCGCCTACGTTGTCTACAGTACTCAAACCACAGCAACCCAAGTAACGACCAGCCCTGTAATGACGACTACTTTAGGGCCTAGATTCGGAGTACTTGAGGGAAATTGTAAAACCCAGTGTAGCCATTCAATGCCGTTTGAGGTACCTCAAATCGTAAGTTACAGGCAGCTTAGCCAGCGCCAACCAGCGCACCGTCAAAACGTACCGCTTAGCACACTTGGAAGAGGTGTTGAGCTGCCTTCCCCAAGCAGCTCCATGGAAGAGTGACCTGCGCGTTTTAGCTATGAGCAAAAGCTATGAGAGAGAGGCTTCGAGCGAGTGTAACGCTCGAAGAGCTCGGGATGACGTGTGGGGGAGAGCCATGTCTTCGGAGCGCTGGAAGCCCGAGCGCTGGAGAGACGGGGAAAAAGGAAGTGACGAATCTAGCGATCGCGAGCGCACTCCCCGGGAGTTGCGCCGCTGCGGCCGTCGCAAGACTGAGTCATCAAAGGACGGTATTAAGGGTCTTGGAGTAAAGCAGGCTCAAGCCTTAAAGACGTCACCAAGCTGGAGCTTGGAGCTTGCACCTTGCAGGGGAGGACAGAGGTGAAGACTCCAAGAAGTTTTGGCACTGTCTGCAAGCATGTCCAAGTGACGCGAGATTCATAGGTTCACCGGAGACGGCCCTGTGTGTGAATTCTCACGGAGACTCGTGGATGACGAGGAAATAGGACGTCAGCAAGAGTAAGTTGTCCTGACCCCAGCCGCAAGTACAAGAGACAGGGTGGCACTTCCAGCTAGCACACTCTGGTGATGCTCGGTCCTGAGATAGACGATCTTAGACCTCTGAGCGCGCCAAGTAAGTGCAGCTGAACGATGTAGCGCAGAGACTTCTGTGGAGAGAAGTAGGATAGACAAGACGGTTCACACCTCAGTAGCTGCTCGATCCTTGGATCTCCGATTCTCGGGTCTCAGAGCACGCTGAAAGTTGTGCGGCCAGGATGAGACAAATGGACAAGGAGGCCCGGAAATCAGCCAAACAGACGATTTGATTTTCTGGTCGTGGGACCACTTGAGCGAGAAAATTTGAAAGACGGGACGAGTATCTACCCGTAATTCAAATAGAGAAAAGGGAGCTCACGTATCCAAACCATAGGGGGATACGTGTCTCCTACGAAAGAAGGGGGGGGAGAGCCTTTGGACGCAGTATTAAGTCGCAGGACTTATACATTTCTGAGTTTCAGGCAAACTGGTGACGGAGATCCCGCAATCTAGGAGAAGAATCGCGGAAAGCAATCAACGGCTGACCAGGTTTATCCACAGAGCGTCGAGAGGTGCAGCGCCTCATTCGAGACAGCGGGGTGGATGGTGCCAGAGGTTCTTCACAGGACCTTCACCAAGAGCCGCAGGCAGGGGAGTCAAGGAGGAATAGCGACAGCGGGCGGAAGAAATTGTGCGCCCAAGGGCACAACAAGGGTTGTGGCTCGTTCCTGAGGTTCCCCTCGGATTTTAGAGCACACTAGCAGTCAGGTGACCCGCAGACGCTCAAGGGCAGAGCAGAGGAGAAAATCGACGTCACGGGCCTGGTGTTATCACGAAGGGACGAAACCCGGGCACGGAAGAGGAGGGCCCGCATAGGTCTAGAGGGGCCTGACGGAGTAGGTAGCTTTCTGTGGTATATTTGCGCATGAGAGAGGCAGCGTTGAGAGCACAAGTAAGCTGCAGCGATAGCAGGTGTCGAGAGTAGAGAGAAACGGGGTAAATCGTGTCGTGTAATCGTGTGTGTAGAGAGAGAAAGAGAGACGTTGTCGTGCGTCTACGCTGCCGTGCAGGCCCAACTGTTGACCAGCTGAGGATCAGCAACGTCCTGCGGCAGCTAAGGACAACGGAGGCCAAGAGCAGTTAAGACGACAAGGCAGAAGCGAGACGAGTCGAGACAAGGGAGTGGAGCCGAGGCGTGACGTGGGGTAGAAGCCGAGGATTCGAGCCCCGAGAGAGCGCGGGACTCGGACGCTTGCTCCCGTCGGCAGAGGCTCATTCTCGAGTACAGGTGTAGTGTTGGGTACGGGTGTGTGTTGTGGAGTGAAGGAGAGAGAGAGAGAGAGAGTGCGAGTTCGGCGTTGGTGTAGATACGTAAGGACGGCGTCGGGCCTCCGTCGCGAACCGAGCCGAGGACGTGGGCCGAAAGGTAGCTACGAGGTGGGCATGGTCCCGCACGGACGCGCGCGCGTGTGTTTATGGACAAGAGAACGGGAGAGAAAGGGTCGGTGTCCTCGCCGTAGAACGCGAGGCCGGTGACGTGGGGATAAGCCGCGTGAGGACGAGGACGATACCTAGAGCGCGGTAACGGGACGAGTACGACGGCGACGGGTGTGTGTCTGTGAGAGAGAGAGAGAGATAGATGGTCTGTCGAGCGAATGGCATGTGCGGCATACTAGACTTGGGTAAGGCTGCGTAGCTGTAAGGCGAACATCGCGGGCCCGCGCTCGTGGCTACCGGCGAGCGTGACAAAGCCACTGCAGCGAGCTAGCTTTCTTTGTAAATTTGTTGTGTAGGAAAATGAACGTGTGTATTTTGTAACCTAAATCTCTAGCTGTTATTATATATATTTCCTGTCCTCCCGGGCCGGGGAAGCTCGTCGTGAATCTTCTTTTTGACGAAAACGATGATGGGACGGGGAGAGGAGAATTAGACGACAAACGAGTAGAGTTTCACTGCAGGCTTCCGGGACCGCTAGCTTAGAACCCCGGTGGAAGTCTGTTATAACTTTGAGAGTTTTACGACCTCATTTTCAAAATTAATGCTACCACCCAGGTAATTTTTTGATACATTAGTGATACCACAAGTTTCTATCAGTAGTTATTAGTTTAGAATTTTCCGGGCCTTGGAAAATCCCCGTACTCTCGATAAACCACGGCTACGTACACAATTTTAAGTGTTTTCCGACCATGTCTTTAACATTAATGCTAGTACCTACGTAATTATTCGTCACAATAATAATACCACATATTTATATCAGTAGTAATTATTTAAGAATTTCCCGAGCCTCGGAAAATCCCCGTACTCCCGATAAACCACAGCTCTATTCACAATTTTAAGAGTTTTCTATCCGTTTCTTGAAAATAAATGCTAGTTCCGAAGTAATTGTTCGTCACAATAATGATACTACATATTTCTATCTGTGGTTATTTTCTCACAATTCTTTGAGCCCTGGAAAAGCCCTGTAACCCAGATAAACCACGGCTATATACAATTTTAAGAGTTCTCCGACCTTTTATTCAAAACTGTCAGCATTCTTCAATATGTTAATGGGTATTAATTATTTCAAAATCCTCCGAGTGCAGGCAAAGCCACATGGAATGGAAAAAGCTCCACAAAACATACAAAATCTAGTTAGTCGTCTGACCATTTTTTTCAAAGTACGATAGTACGCACTAAATTTTGGGTATAAGTTAAGATAATATGTATGTTTATTAGTTCATATACTTACAATTCTACAAGTTGCGGTAATGATTGTCTCTAATGTAGCAACTACCTTTAAGCATGCGATTACAAGATTTTTTTGACCACAAGTAAATCTTCATGTATTGTTAACGAATTTGATAATATTCTGAATGATAACGCGTCTGCTGACTATTAAAAATAAGAGTTTTTATAAAAATTGAATGATAGATGGCAGCAAAGTGTACGCAGTTGGTCTATACTGTACAACTGTCACAGGAAAACTGACTGTCATGCTGCCTTCTGGTGGGCAATTTTTGTTAACCCCCTCATTTTTTCCAATCTTAAAGATTATGAATAAGTATTGATCCATTACAAACTGTACTTATAAATGGTGCTGTACTATTTTGAAATTGTTACATTACTCTCCGTGGTTCTATCTTTAATCGATTTTTGTTGGTATCAAGTATTAATAATAACTTTAAAATTCGTCGTTGATCAAAGAAAACGATGCATGATAAGAGACCATTGCCTTACTAAAAAATTCCAGAACTTTTCCTACTCAAACGGTTTAGAGACTACTTTGATTAGACACGGCTGTGCTACGATACTGCGGACTGCAATATGAGTAAAGTGTACCTGTTAAGGGCATTCTGTATATCATCGGGAGTTTCTGCCTTACCGACAACCTTACTTTTATGATTTTTTAGTATACGTCACTTTTTCTCTTATTATTATAAATCAAAGACACAAAGTTGGTACTTTGCGGAATAAATTAAACCAATCAGTTGCAAATTGAGCGAGAAAAGTTTAATCTTGTGAATATTAATCTGAACTTTAGTGTTGACCATTTGTATGAAAAAATGTTGCATATCTTCGGGCGTTTTTGCTCCACTGACTACGTGACTTGAATGAATTCCTATTCCTTTTTTTTTTTTACAGGTTTTTGCACATACAATCATGAGTAGGCGCATAAAGCTTGTACTTTGAGGAATTCTTAAAACTCAAATTTGTTGCAACTGATTGCAAAATGAGAGAACAGTTCCATCGCGTGATCATGTTTGTCATGTACTCTAATTTATAAGTCTGAGATGCAACTCCTCCGTTTCAATTATCAATCAATTACAATGAATGTGGGCTTAAAAAATTCGTCAAAGTACCAGCTTCGTGCGTCCACTCACAATTTCACATGAAAAAATCTATGAAATATAAAAATTAATATTAACTTATGTGAGTCAAGTAGTAGTCGGTAAGGCAGTGACTCCCCAGGATATGCAACATGATTTCAAACTGATCAATTAACACTGAAGTTTAATTTGATAGTAACACGATGCAACATTAATGAATAATGGAAAATCATTAAAGTAAGGTAGTCGGTGATATAGAAACATCTGAGGATATACTGACTGACGTATGAGAGAGTTTGGTGAGTTTAGTAAGTATACTGCAAATCAGAGTACAGGCTGCTCCGATAACACGTGTATCGTTCACGAGGAGCTGTCAGAGCAGCAGTTACGCCTACATAGGGCCAAGGTTATTCCGCGTCAGCGTTACACACGCACCTTAGAGATGAGCGCTACTTCCACTAATGTTTGACGTTAAAATTGGCTCACAGAATTTATTTCTGGCCAACTAATTGTATTTGTCCCAATCTACATTAGTTTAACTTTACAAACTTTGAAAATTAGAATTTTCTAACACCTTACATGCAAAATTAGAATTAGATTACGATTAAATCTTTTTTTTCTAAAACACCGATTTTCAGAAACAATATCAGAATAAGAATTAAGATAAATTAATGTTGTTTTGTTACTTTTAGCAACGATAAGCGCCTGGAAAATAAACAAAGATGTAGTCGAAAGCGTGCGAAAGGATCCTTTAATATAGATGATTTGATATACCCGCATCAGACCCGCGATAAACCTCTTCTATTCCCAGTTAAAATAGCGTAAAAATTATTTTCCTACCTCGGGCACTTTAGCAACCCTGGTACACCCTCGATTGGAAAAATAGCATTCTCCACGCATGTGCATCTGGCCAGGGCCGTCCCAACTGTCCCTCGGGCGTTGCTCCCTAGGGCAGCACTTTGCGCCCTTAAAATTACTTTGCGCCCTCAGCAAGAAAAATGTTGTTCGTACCTCGGGCACAAACATACACTAACCGGATCTTAATTCGTTCCCCGCGAAATTCAAAATTGCTAAGAAATACATAGCAATTTTGGATTTCCCGGAGAACGAATTAGGATCCGGTTAGTGTACACCAACCGATCCCTTCGAGCGAGGTAGTCGTACTTTGCGAGCTAGGTACGAAATGTACTATTTTATACGACTTTATCGGATTTCCGTTATTTCACACCATACAATACACATATACAATGTGTTAAAAATCAATAAATAAAGAGCTCAATATATTGTCTATTAATCTTTTTACCAGTTATCAGGATTATAAGATTAAAGATGCACAGTTTTTTCAAGATCGGTCGAGAAAATCCTGAAATATAACTGATTTCAGATAAAAACATTTATACAGTATCAAACAAATATATATAGGAGATCTTTTTAAATTCAAATTTCTTGTTATATAGAGACTTTACTCCCATTTTGTATATTTTAACCAACAGATTCAAAACACAGAAAGAGTAAGAAAAATATGCTGTTTTTTTTAAATTACTTATTTACGTCAGAAGTTCAGAACATACAAATTTGCGCACAATGTCAATAGTCCCGCATGAGTTGCGTACAAGATGTTTCGAAAACATTTTTTTTCATCGTTAAAAGGGATATACAGTTTAAATGTCAAATTTTTCTGTTCTTTTACTGTACATATTAATATATGCATTTACACTTGAGTATGTATCAATGCAGTGATACAATTTTTTGATTTATTGTACAAATACTTTAATTGTTAATCTCACCCATGGAACTTTGTAAACAGGTGTGGACACGAAGTATAAAATATTCTATGTTATATACATTCGATATTATGTACGATATAACAGTCATGCATTTCTGAACAGTATGTTGTACATAATATTTGTCGAACGAGTTCACATATCGTCTTCTGTGAGGATTAAGGTACACTACCTCGGCGTTGTGAGAATATCACTATCTTGGCGCTGCAGGGTAAAGGTATGAGTAGTGTTTTCGAATACTCAACAGTGCACAAAAAATTATTTTCTCATCCGAGATACAGCCGACTTTCTGATGACTACAAGATAGTAAATTTTTCAACTTCGACAAGATAGTAACATTTCTGTAAAAATTGAGATGGTACCTCTATCAGCGCAAAATAAAGTTAGTATATACCTTGTTCCTCCTAGGTCACGGTATGCCTTGTTTGAATAAAAAATTTTCCTGCGCACGTTTGAACGACTCAGATTTCTTGTTTGAAAAAGTGCGTATTAATGATTCTGACTAGAGAGTATTTTAATATGTTACAGACCGTGTAAGCAATCTAATCAAAAAATACTAGACACAAAACATCGAAAAAATTCGATAGTGAAAGTAGATTCTTAAAATAAAAAATTATATTTTTCCATACGTTAGTAGATCATTTTTCATATTGTTTTTTTGAGGAGAAAATAATGCATTCGGTAACGAGTACCATTTACTTAACTAGGGCGATTACAATGCTCAAGCCGGGTCAGAAGATCCTTTTCAATAGCTTTGGTCGAATGAGCTCACGGTGACCACACTGTTATTTACTGTCAGCGCAGCATATCCAGAAATTAAAAAAAGGTTCAGGCAGAAGTAGTTTATAACGCTTGTAAGGCACAAAGCGCTAACTTTTGCGCCCAAAGGGCGTGGTTATTGTACGTTTGTACCAGAGTCGCGTATATTGTTTTTCTTGATGAGGGCGTGAAGTAAAATGTTGAGCGCCTAAAGGCATACTTGAGGCCTGAAAAATCGCATTGCGCCCAAGGGTGGAAGAGCACTTTAGGCACGGAGGGCAGAAATAGTATATTCCATACCTAGGGTGCAAAGTACAAATTGCGGGGTTGGAGAGCGCGCTTTTTGAATATTCGAGTTGCGAACGATATTTGTTGCACTGAGTCCCACAATGCTGTTTCGCACCCGCGATTATACGTTCACACCCGCGACTTGCTTTCTGCCCGTAGGTGCAAGTAAATTACATGGTCCAAAGTGCGCCCTAAGGAGCAAAGCACTTTGTCCGAGGTGCAAAATAATTGCAAAGGAGTCGTTTGTAACTCAGGCACGAACACAGAACAGCAGCTGAGCTTTTCGGCACGCAAGGTTAATTTGCGCCCATGGTACGAAATCGACAATTATACTTAGTTAACAACAGCTAACTTTAAAATGTTCAAAGAAAAAATTCATAACAAATCGTTGTTTTTGCATAATTTATTTTTTACATAATCTACAAATGAATATTTTTTCGAGTTTTTGTACAGTTTATTACAAACTTTTTGGTCCCTTTTCAATTTTCTACATTTTTTCATTTCTTTGGCCTTCTGCATAATGCTATATTCCTCATCGTCCGTATCTATTTCAGATAAAAAAGAACAACATACATGACACTTGCGTTCACACATCGTGCATTCAATATAATTTGCATTTCGGCCACAGTGCAAGCATTCGTCGATCATATTATCAGAGAGTAATAATAGATTATTAGCTATTGGCTGGCGATATCGTGCCTCATCAAGCACCAAGTCGAACTGTTTACTTTCTCCGATAGTACTACTGTAGGTAATTGTGTACACGCACAGCTATAACCATCCATACATGGTTGATATGGACGATCTGTGATTTCAACAATAGACCAATCAATACTGCGTAACTTGTACCATGAGGATTCTTTTTTTGTAGCATCTAAAAAGTCTTTAAATTTTTCCAGAACTCTTTTTTCTTGTGAAATATTTCTTCCAAAAGGATCTAACAAGGTTAGAGTTTTTTCTTTTATGTTAACTAATAACAGATACCAATGAGAATCGAAAAGAAACGGTATGAAAATTCGATCCATAAAATTATCTGAAATATTATTTTTTAAGGTTCCAATTCTTTTTTCTGATAGATCGCCAAAAATGGCGTACGTATCGTCAGTGTTAATGTACGTCGCTCTATCTCACATATCAATATGCGTAGAAATGTAGGCATCTATTACTTTTCCGTTTACCTTCCTTTTTTCATTCAAGGATGAAAACTGTTTTGCCGTGAGCGAAATGGTTTTTGCTTTCGATAAACATCTGCTTGAATTATAGCGACCAACCACGATATTTTGTGATTGTGATTTCATGTATTCCGGACTTTTAAATAAACCATTAAAAAATTTATTTGTACTCAATACAAATTTTTTTTTTTCGGAACTTTCATTACTTTTAGAATCTGTTTGATCATAATTATTTTTCACTCCGTCTTCTACGATCTCATTTTTACAAATATTTCTATCATATAAACTTTCGTCTTCAAAAAGATTCACATCGCATTTGATTGGTTCATTTTCTACGCTACATTTTGTGTCAATGTCATTATCCACCAACTTTACTATTTCTGAACTTTTGGCGTGTTTAGGTCGGTTTGTTTTACTATCATTAAAAGTTTTTTGATTTTATTTTTTTTTGCACTATCCAGTGATTGAAATTCAACTACATCTTCTTTAAAATCTTTATTCAAATTCCTGGTTCTATCAAGTTCATTTTTAATGCTACAACTTTCATCCGCGTCATTTTGCACTAACTTACTTGCATTTTTACGTTTAGTACGCTTAGATTGCTGTGTTTTGCCGCGACTAGTTTCCATCTCTTGATTTTTTCTTTTTTTTGTCTTCTCAATTGCTTCACTTTGGACATCATCAATACCTAAAGCGTTACCATTATTACTTGTAATGTTAGACTGATCACATTTTTCTTCAAATGCTTTACTTAACTTTTTCAGTGAAGATGCTTCTGCGTGTTCTTTTCTCCCTTTCCGACTCTTTTTCGGTTTGTCCCACCGCTCTTAAATCGTAGGATCCTGCGCTACTTCTGGTTAATCTGGCTTTTTATCTCTTGTAAAGTTTTTTAAGTTAATGTTGAGATTCAATTTCGCTAAAATATCTTTTCGACTAGTTTCCAACTGTCGGACTCTATCAGCAATAGATGCGTTGCTAGTTACGTTAAATACTATTTGTTTATTATACTCATGTGTTATTTCTTGAATGCGTTAGTGGTGCTTGATATTTTTGGATTTATTAGATCTAAATCCAAAGCGCTCCAAAGTACAATATAAGGCATCCAAGAACACAGAATGTGATCGAGTAATTCTGGAGCTTGCATCGTATTTGATATATTGCTTATATCTCGTTCTTCTTTTGCTAATGTCATTGCTTCAAGTACCAAAATTGCTCGATACCTTTTATGAAAAGGGGAATTTCGATAAATGGTTGTACTTTTCTCCCCTTCGTGCAAGATTCTTTCGAAATCATTTTCTTCATCTACGTTTTCAAAGTCTTTTAAATCAATCATTTCGGTACTCTGCTTTCCGACAGAGGCACTAATAACCAGAATACTCTCTTTGGCTTTGTTACTAGACTTTCTTAATAAAACCCAACATAGATGACGGAAAGGTACATCAACTTTTTTAATGTCTCTACTTAGGCACAATAAGGCCATACACTCAAGTAACATAGTTTTATTAACTTTATACTCCGAGTAATTTGTGTCCATACATCTTAAAATAATTTTCAGAAAATGTGCTTAACAAAATTTTAACAATGTTAGACCTTTCGGTTTGTTTACGGTAACAACACAATACTCATACAAAGTTGATAAATACTGCCCTATTTCCATTCCATTCAATACTTTCATGACAAAGTGCATAAGAGCCCAAGACCAGTCAGTCGTTATAGCTTTAAATAGAGGGCGTGAAGTCAAGACTGTACTAGCAAATGCTTGAAATAAATTTAAACAGTGACTTATACAGATTATACCATGTTCAGATGTATAAAACCTTAGTATTTCTACTATTTCATACTTGACCTTAACAGCTGAAGGGTAATAAAATTTTTTTTTGCAATTTAAATCTCTTATTTTTCGAGCAACTGCTCCGGTTGCGTGGAAATGTGTTATAGTACCTGGAGTATCACTGATTAAAAGTAAATCTTCTTTTGTGAACATTATAACTCTCAGCGGCAAAGCTACCTCTCTTAAAAATCTGTCTTCCATTGTTTGTTGCTTTATCCACAGTTCCATTAAATCTGACAAATCATGCGATTACAACTGTAGCCGACCCTTAGTACGATTTTCTGAGGATATTTTATGTAATACATCAGCCGTAACTAAATCCTGCAAGTGTCCGTCTCTTGCTAACTCTGGGTCTGTATTTTTCTGAAGTTCGGTCAAGACATTGTGAACTCTAGCGTATTTCAATTTTAAGGCCATGTCTGCTCTTCGCGCTTTTCTCAACTGGCGTGTACATATTTTTTGCGTAATCTCATGGTTGTACTTTAAAGTTTTAAAGTCACTTGAAATCACCAGTGTTGCAATTGGGTCTTCAATACGAGTTGCTCTAAAGCGAAAATACTGAGAGTGTTCTGCAGATCTACAACGTGCGTAAACAACAAATTCTTGATCGTTGTAATGAACTCCATTGATAAAACTTGAGGGGCAGGTGCATCGCAAGCAAACTGACATAATGTTTATCAAAATCGACCTGATTTTGTCAGATTCTAGCTCTCCCTCATCATCTAAAAAATAAGTTGAATTTATTTGAATCATTATAATGTCGAACTTGTATTTCTTTTCTTTAGGGTTATCTACTTTAGATGAACTGTCGTTATCTTCACTTTCGTTCGAACTGCTTTCTTCACAACTTGTTTGTAATACTTCATTTTTTAATTTTCTGTCCTTGATATCATGTGAGGATTTCATTTTATAATTTTCATCGTATTCTTTTTTTGATAAGTACTCTTCTTTATTTGTATATTTTTCTTGAATCTCAAGGTCTAAACTGCTACTTTCAGGCCCGTCGATACATTTTTCATAATCACGTTTTGATTTGCTGACAAAACAATGCACTGCTTTTTTTTTTTTTTTTTTTTTTTGTTCTTTTTTTTCTTTTTTCTTTTTTTTTTTTTTTTTTTTTTTTTCTTTTGGTACGTATAATTCGAATTTATTCTTCAAACTGTTGACTGCAGAAAAATTTTCCATTTCAAAATCGTGGTCATTATTACTAAATAAATCAGCTGAATCACTATTTATCCAGTCATTGTCGTATCTATTTTCGAATTTATCAAATTCTAAGCTAGCACTATCATCAGCAATCTTCGTTTTACTGTTATCAGCTTCTTCTCTTGAAGAATGTATTATTGCAGAAAGTTGGTTGGAGTCATGGGATTTTGCTGAAATATCTTTGATACATCTTGGAGACTGCGACAGATTGTTTTTAGTACTCGTATTGTCGAAGTTTAATAACTCGTTGGAGTTGTTTAATTTGTCGAAAAGGCTTAAACTTTTTATACTACCGTGTAATTCCGAAGATATTTCCAGTTTTTCCAAAATCTCCCAGTGCCCTCCTCTCTTATTTCCACTGAAAAGTAATCTTGAGTGGTAATTATTATCATCGATTGATAGTTCTTGCTTTAATCTTATATTACTTCCTCCGGCATTTTCAAAAACTGTCCCATTTTTTTTAAATATTCGTATAAACATGCCAAGCTCAAAGTCTGTTCCATATTCTTTATGTTTTCTCATCATATAGCTGTATTCCTCTAAACTTGCATAGGTTTTCTCAATAGGTCTTGCTTGACCAATTTGTTAATATCTACTGTGTGCGAAATAATATTACTTTGACTAGTTTTTGATGAACAATTTACTATTTCTGGTTCAACATAATCTTTGGTTCGAGAATTTTCGAAATTTCTTTCACTCGCTTATTTAATGGACTATTTAATTTCATTGCTTTCTTTACTTATGCAGACGACGTTTTTAAGACTATCATTTCTTAACTTAAAACGTTCTTCGACGATTTCTTTTAAATATGAATTTGGCGCTTCCAATAAATATCTTATGTGCACTCTCAACTGGTCGTTGTACTTTATTTTCATAGCCGAGGCAAACTGAAATTAAAGTATGAAACGTTTGGTTGAAGGAATGAATAAAAGTATATTTACAAAAACAAAAAGAAACATTCACGGTGATATTTATTATAATTCAATAAACAATATGTACTTTACAAGCATTAATCCAAAAGTATCCAAGTATTGAGGCTTTTCGTTTATCATTAATATCCGTTTATCATTAAAAAATGAAAGTTAAGGCTATAGTTATTACGTGGTGTGTAGAAAAAAAAAAAAACGGTTTCTACACAAGTTCCGATTGACTTTCACTAGTCGCCGGGAACAAGTGCCCATTAATTGCGTAGCATAAGTGCAGTCATAACATCACGAGTTTCCAGCGCTGGCCACGAGTGACAAAATCGTTTGCACTTCCTACGAGCTACATTTTTTTACATGTTTTTGAAAAATCAATGTATCTCTCATCGTTTCAATAACAGTAATATACCATATTTTGCATACTAAATTACTTTAGCTTCACGTCAGAAACATAAATATATTAAATATACACTAGTATATTGATTAATACGTACTGTGTACTTAATTAATGAACGTAAGAGATGATTATAACATTTTTTTTTTATGTACGAATATTTCTGAAAGATTTTGTGCATTGTACGTGATTGGGAAACACTGGGGTAGGAAGTGCAGGAAACGACAGTTCTCCAGCTAAGAGACAGCAAACCAACTCAATTACTTTAAACGGAAATAAGCAGTTGGTACAGGTTTTGCTTTGACGTATCGACCCAAGAGTTCTCCCGCGGAAGATTCCGCAGCATGTATACGCGGCCTAACCCATCTAGCCGATCGTACCGACTAATAATACCCGAAGTGACTTTACCGACGAGTTGGCTAAGTATTGGCTTTCTTCGATGCTCTCTAAATTTCTTCGAATGAATTGTCATTCGTAACTTGAATTCTTAATACATCTCACCAAGTTTGGGCTTGAATTATTCTTAGGGATGTAACGATTGTACGTCAACACCTCTTTTTCCCATAGAATAGTAATTTTATTAATTAATAATGTTATAAAGCTATTAAATTAAATCGGCCCTTTCGATAAGGTAGACAATTTCGACTGATTTCGGACTGTCCTTAAAATTCACTCGCGTTCGAGAGAAAATTCACTCGAACGGGAGTAAAAATAATTCTCTTGTACTTCGAGACAAATTCGCTCTCGAATTCGCTCGCTGTTCGGATGAATTTTCTCTCGAATGCGAGTTAATTTTTCTCTCGAGAGCGGCAGTCGATTTTTAGAGTCGAAACTTAGAGAGTAAGAAGCCCCTGGAAGACCATACATCCGTCAGAATCCACTGATCTGCTCATAAATCGTACGAGTGATTTTTTGACACGCCGATTACTTCTGCTATCAAAAAACCCGAGTAAAAAATCTCGCTGATTAATGGACGGAAGTTAAACCTGGGTACTTTAGAATTTCCGGGGCTTGGTGGCTAGCATGCTAACCACTAAACCATCGAACATTTTGCAAATAACATACTTATATATCTTATATTTAGAGATTTCGTCACTTCCTCGCAGTCACGTTTCTATACTTGGACACTTTTATTATCATACGACATTAGTAAACGTAAGAGTTCGAAAAAGAAAACTTAAGTTTTCGTATGATAATAAAAAAATTTTTAGATACAATTCAAGTAAAACCAGTTATTTTTGAAAACCGAAACATTACAGAAATCCTTACCGCTTTGGCAACAGAACTACGCTTGTGAAAGTTTAATTGTCGGTTTCGATAAGCATAATCCGCTATGTGGTCCGCATATTTTTCAGCTGAGAGTTTATTGTTCTTGTCCTCATCCATCCGTAAATTATTCAATAGTTTAAAGTAGAAATTCATTACTTACTTGTGCAAACGTATACTTAAAATTAATAGCCGTGGTGACAAGGCATCTAAAACCGTGAAAAGTTGTGGTACTCGTGACCGACCCCATTAGGACAAAATTTGGCATCAAATCAAAAAAATAATTCCTAAATGTTATCCTCAAGTCTTGAGTATAATCGAGCCCTGGAACGTACTTTTCATTACAAAATAATTGCGAAATCTGTATTTTTAAAATTTTTTTTTCAATGATCTCATAAAGAAAGCATTTAAGAGAAAAATATTTTAAATTAAAGTTGTTTTGGTGATAATTGTACAAATGAATAAGTTATGTACATGGTTATAAAAAATTTGTATCTCTATATCTGGCGCTAACTTCAGAAAATTAAAAAATTAAAAAATGCGAAAAATGTATCCTAAAGTTGTCATAATTTTACGAAACATCGGGTATGTTACAGTCACTCTATTCTCCTTAATGCAACGACCAGCAAATTTGCGTCTGGATATGATTTTATGTAGTTTTTTCGTAGCTATATGCTGGTGCTTTTCGTTTTTTCCTACGATGGCTCTAAAGCGTTGGAATACTCAGCTTGAATCTGCATTTTTCTTGACACGTCTCCGTTTTACAACTTCTGTGAACACATGTAAATGACATATATGTCATTTTATTGGTGTATGTAGTGTAAGACTGGCCTACATTGAGGTGGCTCATGACGATGGTGCCGTTTAAAGGCCTGTCCCTGTAGGGGGGGGTAAGGGTCTTAATTAGTTAGATATTCATTGATGAAATTGTTATAGAAATATACTAAACATTTACCACGTTGTCCTGTTTATAAAATTTCTTGTGTACTAGAAAGTTTCATCTTTCAACAATGCTTTTTAACTAAAAGTGTAAATTGATGCAAAAAATAACCATTGATTTCAATACATGTTTGATGTATGTTGCGTCATTTGAATTTGGCACGTATTTATTGAGCGTGTGCTCGTTTACGGCAGCGATTTCATTCTCGCTGATGGCATAGTCACATTTTCAATGGAATATTTAATAATATCGCCTGCTGTATCCTTATTTTTTTTTGTATCATTTTAAAGCTTATGATTTCTTATATCAATACCTATTTTTTCAGTAAGAGTTGAAAGTATATTAGGGCAGATATTGACACATAATTGATCAAAGTTAAATGGTCTCCCGGCATACCCATGTTGAAAGCTAATTTTTAATTAACTCATTTTCAAAAACTATTTCTGATTTTCAGATTTTCTGATTCAATGTTATAGCTGAACACCTTCTCGAGATCAGGAAAAATCATTTTTCTCTCTCTACTCTCAACCCATTACAATATACTGTGGCTTGATTGATGAACTGGAATATCAGCTTTGTGCCTCTTCTCATTATTTTACATTAAAATAGATGTATGATTAAAAATTAATCAAACGTAGTAAAAATAAGGTGATCGTTAAGGTAGAGCTCCACTGATATACTGAATGACGTTTAGTTGGCTAAGACGCAAGTCCTGCTAAAGTGAGCTAGGGCTGCTCAAATTAGACAGTGAGTTCGAATCCTGGACAGACCAATTCGAAATTTTTTCTGAGATGGTTGTGACTGGAGTTGGTTTCCAGGCCTCGTGGCTGGTTCTGATAGTTTTTCCTATGGGAGAGGTCTTTCCATCACCACAGGGCACCCCGTGGAGTGAATTCCGGGTCGCCCTGGACAAATGAACAAATGTGGGACTTGTAGGGCCACGTGGTGGTTTGAGGGTTTTAGGAGCCATAGGGGGTAGATAGGATGCATAAGTAAGAAATATGGGGTAAAGAAATGGTAGGTTATAAGGGGCTGTTCGCTGTGTGCAAGTCGGTTGAGGGGAGGACTGGCGCCTCTTGTCTCTTTAACACGCAGTCTTAGGCTGCGACTACATGGAGCGGGAATAGCGCGTCACGGCAAAGCAGCAGCAAAATTTCGACCAATGAGAGCGTTTGCCGTTTGCAGTGTGCAGCA
>JAPYYV010006254.1:0-14504 GCA_030522625.1 Copidosoma aretas | reverse complement strand
AACTCAACGCTTACTTTC
Organism: Copidosoma aretas; assembly: GCA_030522625.1. Taxonomy (NCBI): domain Eukaryota; kingdom Metazoa; phylum Arthropoda; class Insecta; order Hymenoptera; family Encyrtidae; genus Copidosoma; species Copidosoma aretas. The sequence continues at coordinate 14,486 of JAPYYV010006254.1, read as the reverse complement.
TCCAAGCATAACGTGTATAAAATATAGACGTATGGTGTACATCAGCGCTGCAGTCAATGTGTTAATAAAAAATGTAAGCAAAACGCTTTAAAAAATTTTCCCGTGCACGCACACACACGCGCGCCACTCATACGTTTTAACATCAGTTAATCTCTAACAATAAATTCTAATTAAGTGTTAATACTTAAAATGTATGTTATACTTGATCAAATATAAATTGGGTTTTTCGTGCCAAAAGGCTTTTTCCCACAACATCTTGTGATTTATTTGTTGTTTAATATATATAAGAATTAAACGTAATATTTATTTTTTTTTAACCCACAATATATTAATTGAATAAAAGGGATTAATGATTTCATTTATCTTTCAAGTGTTAAAATTTATTAGTGCTATACCTAATTCAAATAAATTACCGTAGGATTTTCGCGTCGGAAAGCTGCGGCAGGACGAAATGTCCCTTTATTTTGGTGCCTCCTGTGAGGTTTGGAACTCCTCATCCTTGCCTCTAACCTCAACTTTTCTTGCCAACTTTAACTCTAGCATCGTCAACTAGCAAACTTTTGCAACGTCATTCAAAACATCGCTCCTACCATCGCTCCCATCTAAAGGCACCTCCTCTCCCAGGGTCGGCTCTTGACGATTATACGTATACATAAGATAAGTTGTCAAATTATTGATAAGTGATTGTTTATATTTGTAATTAATTGTCGGTTGAATCGTTTTTTAGAGTCGCATCAACCTTTTGTTTATTTGAAAAATGTCAAACACAATGCCGCAATTATTGGAAACAGCATTAATTAAAGCTCAGTCTTTTAAGAGAGCCATTGATGAATTACGATCTCATATGCAAACTACAAACGCCGATAAGATCAATGCCTCTCTACGTCTTAAAGACATTACAATAAAATTTCATCAATTGGACGAAATTTCCGATAAAGTCACGTTTTTGAGCAATACTCATATCAGCTCTGTTGGATGGACGATTGCTCGTCGAGAATATTACGAAATTGCAGCAAAGGTTGAAAAAATGAGCGGGATTGACCTTACCGCAGTTTGAACCACTCACCTTTCATGAGCCCTCTCGGAAATTCTACCTTTGTTCAGAAACGCGTTCAATTAAAGTTACCTGTGATTAGTCTTCCATGTTTTGATGGCAACCATGAAAGGTGGTTATCTTTAAAAAATTCTTTTTTGACTTTGGTAAATTCACAACCTAATTTGGATGATTTTACTAAATAAACGTACTTACGCAACTCACTGACGGGCGAAGCACTTGCAAAGATCAATATATATGATTTAAATCTGGAAAATTATGAAAAATCTTGGAAAACATTAGTTGAATCGTACGAACGTAAACGCATTTTAATCTCGAAACACCTTGACGTGATTCTTGACGTTACTTCTTTGAGGAATGCATCTTCCAAGGAACTTTCGAAAATGATTGACAACGTAAAAAAACATTTAAATACTTTCGAATCTCTCGATGTCGAAAACTCGCCTAGAGTTATTGTACGAATACTTGAGTGCGCTCTGCCACAGAAAATCAGACAAAAATGGGAAGAAGTCTTAACTTTGGATGAATTACCGAGTTTAAATAAATTTTATGAATTTATTAATATGACAGTTTCGCATTTATATACTATGGAAACTGAAATATTTCACAAGAAAAATTCTAACAGTATCAACAATCCTCAAAATGACAATTACCCTAACAAGGTGAGAAGAAATAACGATGGTGCTCGCGTTTTCGTGACTTCTTTCAGCGTTTGTGTAAACTGCAATCAATCGCATCAACTTTTTCAATGTCATGAGTTCTTTAAGGCTACCGTGCAAAAACGTTGGGATATCGCCCGAGCAAAGAAAGTTTGTTTCAATTGTTTTCGTTTTCATCAAGGCTAGTGCAGTTTCGGTACGTGCAAAAAGTGTGATAAGAGGCAGAACTCACTTCTTCACGCGGACAATATCCCAAACCCAAACTCAACTCCGATTACCGAATCAACTCAGCCGGATTTATGACTAGTCTCTGAAGCCTTTAAAACACTATCTCAGCTGTCTGGTTCTCAATTAATGGCAATCGCAGTCGTTCAGGTTCAAAAAAGAGACGGGAAGTTTATCGAAGCACGAGTTTTGTTGGACACGTGTTCTACCGCTAATTTTATAATGGATACTTCCGCAAAAAAATTGAATTTACCTACCTTACATTGTTATGCACCAATCAACACTATGAATGAGCTTCAAACTATTGCAAAAAAGAATATTCATCTAACTTTCAAGTCTCGTTTAAATAATTATAAAAAATCCTTAAATTGTTTAATTATACCGAAAATAACTGATGCGATACCCAATCAAAATTTTCCTCGAGAGTTTGTTTCAATTCCGAAAAACATTCGCTTACCTGATCCTAAATTTCACATTTCTCGTTCTATAGACATGTTGATTGGTGCTGGCACTACTTTTTCTTTGTTATCCATCGGTCAAATTAATTTATCGCGAGATAATTGTGATTTATATTTACCAACAAGTTTACTTGGATGGATAATTTGTGGGGGAATTACAAACAATCATTGTAAAACAAAAACGTGTTATTAAACGGATTTAAATTTTCAATTGAGTAAATTTTGGGAAGTTAAGAAAATTTCAAATGAACGTTACAAATCTAACGAAGATATTTTATGCGAAGAACATTACGTCAAGAACACGATTCGCAACAAGAGTGGTAGATACGTCGTTAAATTACCGTTCAAAAAAGACATCGAGTTAGGTGAGTCACGATAGCAAGCCTTTCGTCGATTTCTGACTTTGCAGAGGAGATTCTACGATGATTCCGAATTTAAAAAAAAAGAATATACGAAGGTTATGCGAGAATACATCGAATTGAATCACATGATTCTTATGCATTCAGTCTTCCGGAGGTTATCATCTTCCTCATCACGCCGTTATACCATTAACAAGTACCGCTACAAAAACGTGAGTTGTTTTCGATGCGTCTTGTAAAACAAACAAAGGTGTTTCACTTAATGAATGTTTGATGACCGGGTGTTCAATACCATTCAATTAAAATTGTTCGAGCAATTATTAAAATTTAGAATTCCGAGATTCGTTATGACCGCTGACATTGAAAAAATGCATAGTCAAATTTAAATAAACCCTATCCATCGAATATTTCAACAAATTTTTTGGTATGATCAAGGTAAAATATAACACCGTAACTTTCGGTGTTTCCTCCGCTCCTTTTTTGGCAATCAGAACGATTCATCAACTGGCAGATGATGAAAAACATGATTTTCCGATCGCGAGTAAAATTTTGAAAAATGACTTTTACGTGGACGATTTATTGACCGGCGCGAACGCATTGGAAGAAATCACACAAAATCGAGACGATATAATTGAGTTACTAAGAAGCGGAGGATTTAACACTTGAAAATAGGCATCTAATCATACACACACACTCGATAACAACGATAAAACTAGTTTTGAATTAAAAAAAGTAACGGAAGGTGATGTAACCTTAAAAACGCTAGGAGTCACGTGAAATTCAAAAGATGACGTTTAGATTTATACGGTGAACAACATAAAATCACCAAATAAAATTACGAAACGACTTATGTTATCCGAAATCGCAAAATTATTCGATCCTTTGGGCTTATTGGGTCCTTTTATCTTATTATGTAAAATTCTCATACAAAAATGTTGGAAAACTAAAATCGGATGGGATGAATCGGTTTCTTAAGAGGTGCATACACAATGGACTCAATTTTCAACTCAATTATCAATTTTACAAACCCTTAAAATTCCTAGTCCATTGTTATTACCAAGTCCAGTGAGTATTGAGTTGCACGGATTTTGTGACGCAAGCGAATCTGGTTACGGAGCTTGTTTTTATATTCGTTCTATTGATTCTTCCGGACAGATTATAGATCGTTTAGCTTGCGCAAAATCTCGTGTGGATCCAGTAAAAAAAAAAAAGATACCTCGGTCGGAACTTTGCGGCGCTGTACTTCTAACTCGACTGTATAATGAAACATCCAATACTTTTCGATTCCCGATCGAAAAACAATTTTTTGGACTGACTCTTCTATCTTTCTTGAATGGCGAAAAAAGTCGCTGCAAACACTGAAAACTTTCATCGGAAATCGAATCGCAGAAATTCAAAGGTTACCGTTAACGAATCAATGGCATCATGTAAATAGTAAAAATAGTTTAGCCGATGTATTGTCTAGAAGACAATTGCCGCACAAACTTGTAAACAATAAGTCTTGGTTTGAAGGCTTATATTGGCTTAAACAAACGGAAGATACATGGCCTGTTCCAAGTACGCAAACTTTATTTGAACTACCGGATGTTCGTAAAGTCACTTGTTTTATTACGATTTCCACAGAACAACCTTTTTACTTGCGTTTTTCTTCTTACTATACACTCATTAATGTGTTTTCATACTGTTCGCGAATACTCTATCCACGTCAACACGAATGTAAAAAGCTTAGCGTCAGTAAAAGAATTCAAGCAGAACGTAAACTCATTAAATTAAGGATGGTCGGGAGTATCATTGCTAAGGGGTGAGGAAAGGGGCGTCCCCGGCCCTGCGCAGCACTGCCCCCCTTACCGCGTACCTCCTCCCGCAGCCTATGAACTCGATATTTCGTTCATGTTTTACATTGATTTACTTTGAAATGCGCCATAACGTGCCTCGAGATTTGACTCACCGAGTGTAAAAATAACAATTTATGAACAGATATGTTTATTTTTAATATCTCTGCATTTTCAAAAGTTTTTTGTCTATGTCAAAAGATGATTTGAGGTTAAGGCCTATAAAAACGTATGTTAAAGAGCTCAACTTTGACAATAAATTATTTCACAAAATGACCCATAAACAATACTGAAAAAATTCATGGTGATTCAGGAAACTTTAAAGAACAAATTCACAAAGTTGTATAGTGATCTCTGCATTTTCATACAACTCCCGACCATCCTTAATTCAAAGGGAACAGTTTGCAAAAGAAATCGCACAAATTTCAACAAAAAAATTAAGTAAAAAATCAAAACTACTAGCCTTTGATATTTTCTTCGATAAACATGGAATTTTGCGCGTTGAAGGTCGAGTGTGTAATTCAAAAATTTCTGAGGATCAAAATAATCCAATACTTTTGCCTTCTTATCACTTTATTACCGATTTAATTATTACTAATACTGACAAAACTACTTTACATTCTGGTATTCAAAATAAACTTTATGCTGTAAGACAAAAGTATTGGATATTAAATAGCAAAAACCAAATTAGAAAAATTGTACGAAGATGTGTAACGTGTATTAGACATAGACCTAATATATTACAAGCTTAAATGGGCAACTTACTAAGTGCTCGCGTTCAACTATGCGAAATTTTTTCTCACGTTGGTGTTGATTATTTCGGTTGCATTAATATCAAGGAGAAAAAGTTTACAAATCGAAACATAATAAAAGCATACGGCTGCGTGTTCATTTGTATGGTGACAAAAGCTGTACATTTAGAAATCACGAGTGAGTTGTCAACTGAAAGTTTTATTGGCGCATTCCGTAGATTTATTTACCGTAGAGGAATTTCATCCCACATATATTCTGATAACGGATCTAATTTCATTGGCGCAAACAATCAATTATAGGAGCTCTTTGATCTCTTAAAAACAGATGGATTCCAAAGCGAACTTTCGAATTATTTACAAAGACGAAACATTGTTTGGCATTTTAACCCTCCTCTTTCTCCTCATTTCGGAGGGATTTGGGAAGCTGCCGTTAAGTCATTTAAGCACCATTTCAAACGCGTTTTAGGAAATCAAATTTTAACTTTCGAGCAATTAAATACGTTGACAGTTGAAATCGAATCCGTTTTGAATTCTCGTCCACTTGGAACGATTTCAACTGAACCCAACGATCTCAAAGTATTGAGCCCAGCACATTTTTTAATTAATCTTCTACTTCTGCAACCCCCTGAGCACGATTTAACTTCCGTTCCAGATAATCGTTTGTCTCTTTGGAGAAGAATCACGAAAGTAAGACAAGATTTCTGGAAAAGATGGAATATTAAATATCCAAATCACCTTCAAAAAAGGCAAAAGTGGTTCGAAAATCAAGGAGAAATAAAATTCGGTTCGATCGTCATTGTAATCGACAAGAATCAACCCTGTAGTCACTGGCCACTGGGAGTTGTTGTTGAGGCATGTCCAGGGAGCGATGGTATCATCAGGGTCGTGCAAGTAAAAACTGCAAGTGGAATCTACAAAAGAAATATCACAAAACTATGTCCGTTACCACATATTAACGACCGAACTTTGTAAACGATTAATATCATTATATTTGTTTAACATCAAACTCTTATCACTATCACTCAGGCAACTTCGGGGAGGAGTAAGTTCCGTCACAATGACGTCACAAGTGAGTTCGCGGCTTTTTCTGTCACGCGTAACATTAAGTGACGTGAAGCTCGTCGCTTGGCAACCATAGTTTTTTGTTAGACTAATGAGTTTCACGTCAGTTAGTTAGAAAAGGCTCTCTCACTTTTCTTTCGTACTCCAAGCAATGCGCATCGTTTGTATCAGCAGCAACCGCAATAGAGTTTAAGGGTGTTTGTTTTAAAGTGGAGCCCCGTACCGGTCAAGCTTGTGGGCGGCGTGCTTTTGGAGCTGCGATTTTTAAACGTCTTATTGAGTGGGTTGGTTTCTCGACGGTGCAGCTCATCATCAAAGCGGTGGAGTCTCGGAATCATTTAATCGAGACTGTTCTTCTGTGTCGTCTCAATTGTACTTGATTACACGGGGCAGTGGTTTTCTTGTGATTTCGGTATGTCTCTCTTTTTTCACTAATTGGCAGTTGCGAAGTGGATACCTCTCGTGATGCGAGGCGGTACATTTGATGCAAGGACGGTTTAAAAGACGACAACGTGTTTTAACATCATTTAAAATTTCAGTGGTTAGTGACTTTTTGGCAGTGAACTGCCAAGCTCGAGTTTGAATTGTTGAACTGCCGTTTTATAGAATAAGGTTATTTTCTTGTAAATAATTATTTTTCCTCTAAAATCGTTTTATTCGAGAAGTACGAATATCTTATTGCAAATTAAATAAAATTCCGTGATTTCATTTGGCTTGAAGAATTCATCCGTGTGTCAATATATATATTGACATTGGTTTCTTTCTTTTTTTAAACGAACAAATAGACATTTTTCAGATGCAACAATCGAAACAAGTTCAATTTTACTATCAAATCAACATTTTCACGATTACTCTTCTTCATAACCCTTCATTGGGTGTTACAATTTATGGAGCTGTAACAATGCTCAAACAATCAAACTTGGGGAACTCGAATACGAGTTTCACCCGGAGCAACAGCTCAAGTTAAGTGACTTCGGTCGAGAACGTGATGTCTGGTATGGGGCTCGTCGGCATCATTCAATAACTGTCACAGCGCCGCTTTTTTTTCCTTTCAAGATCGTTCTTGCTTTCAATTTCTCACACACACACGCACACGCGCACCCCTCATACGTTTTAACATCAGTTAATCTCTAACAAAAAATTCTGATTAAGTGTTAATACTTAAAATGTATGTTATATTTAATCAAATAAAAATCGGTTTTTTATGCCAACAGGCTTTTTCCCACAAAATCTTGTGTTTTATTTGTTGTTTTATACATATAAGAATTAAACGTAATATTTCTTTTTTTTTAACTCACAATATATTAATTGTATAAAAGGGATTAATGATTTTATTTATCTTTTAAGTGTTAAAATTTACCAGTGCTATACCTTATTCAAATAAATTACCGTAGGATTTCCGCGTCAGAAAGCTGCGGCAGGATGAAATGTCCCTTCAAACTTGAGATTAATAAGTCTTGAAATTGAATTTTAACATTTGATTTATTCACAGAGAATAGTAAATCATTAGTATTGGATTGAAGAAAAATTTTTAGGTAGATTTGGAAACATGCTGTATGATAAAATTTAAAACAAAAACTGCATAATATTCGCCTCGTTGTTGCCGTAAAAACAATTCATCGGATTCATCGGTCATAACTGCAAGAGCATCTGCTTTGGCAATGTCGAACAATTTGTTCAAGCTAGCTTCACACTCTTCTTCTCTCTTTTTTTGGGTGTTCGATTTACGTGAAGCACTTCTTTGAACATTTCTCCAATCCTTGTACCTAGATTTGATTTTGGCGAAACATTTTTTTGCTTCTTGAGTCGGAATACGAGCCTTTTTCCAAAAAATTATGCATTCTTCTGTTGCTAATTGTGCGCTTTCATAAATGTTATTTTTTAGTCTTCGAATATTATAAAATAAAACAGCTAGCACTTGTTTAATTGTCAGTGAACTGATATTTACGACTATTTGGTTTGATACAAAACCAATATGATCAATTTTGACACGAAAATTATATGACATAATGACTGGTAATGCAGATTACCACTGAAACATAAAATAAATTAATGATATTTACGTTATAAGAGATTATGAAATGCAAGGAAAAAATATTTGATATATCTCCGTGTTTACAATTTTTTTAAGAACGAGAAAAATGATTGAGTTGCTACTTTTTTTTTACTATTACGGGGTGGTTTTTTGACGCACGATAGCCTTACCTGAGGAATGCGTGCTGCCTCGCTGGCGTGCAGTGCATACACAAGGGTTCTCGGCCGGGTCCCTACGATCTGCCACTGCAGCCCAGATCGACCCGGTTCTCTCCTACACCGGTAAGTAACACGAGTCTCGCACTGGCAGTCTCGCTTTTTTATGTGCGGATTAAACGTGCCACGAGCAAACACTTTCGAGAGCGGCCGGCCGCTCAGCTACTGCACACGAGTATTCGACTAGGAGGCGATGATGTTCATCGCTTTGCTGCTGAATCCACTTGCTTTTTTTTTTCGTTCTTCGTATCCCGGTGGATACGAAGAACAAGGCGCGAGAAGTTCGTTTCGCGACTAAGGATAAACAGGAGTCAGGTAGTTCAAATAATTACGCTGATTTCCAAGTTATTACATTTTAAACTTAAATTGATTGAAAGAAAAAGAAAATGAAACAATGCTTTTTATAAAATTAAAATTATCTACGATTGCGGGTTTGTGTATCGTTGCGTTTCCTTTTACGCCGGAAAAATATGTCGTACTGCACACGAGAGATTGATTGATTGATAACGGAAATTTATTCATGCCGAGGACATAAGAGTCTGAATGGCAAAAGATTGATACAAAGGTATTACATGATTGGTTCGCGCAAAATCAAGAGTACAAATAAATATTAATAATATTACATGAAACATAGTACATTCCAAACAGATTCAAATCAGGCCAGTTCACAACACAGGGCACGACGCCACTTAGATACTAGATGTAGGACTGTCTACCATCGGATACAGTTACAGAGAGAGAGAGAGAGACAGACTTCTCGAGCCCACGAGACGAGCTACGCGCGCACGAGAAAGAGACACTCGCTCATCTTACAACCTTTTTCGTCGGTGATTCGAGGGGTGTCACCGTGGACCTCGTCGTTCTCCGCGTTATCGTCGTCGCTCGCTGTTCGTCATTGTCGGGACGATGGCGTACGTTGTCTCGGCACGTGGAGCTCGTTGTTGCAGAAAAATGATGGAGGCGCACTTCCACCCTCGCGCGACGGCAAAACCAGTCTGCCAGCAGTGTGTTCTCCGCGCGCGCTCCCTCTCTCGGTCGAAGCGCCTCGGTGGCGCTCGGCCAGTTTTGTCTTGTATCGTGGGGCTGCCGTCAGCGGCCCGCTCTCGCTTCGTATATGACGACGATGAAAATAATAATTTGAATACTCTTTGAAACTAGCCAGAATCATCATGACGAATTCTATCGTCTGTTTTTTCTTTTTTTTTCCGTTTATTTTGCCATTTTTTGTAATTATTTGCTCGTACCTCTTTTTCTTTAACAGATAGACGAAAACTAATAATTCCATTCGATCTAGGGAATAAAAATACATGGGAATGTGTACATGCAATCGTTAGATTTTACAATTTTCAATAGTTTTCTGAATTATATACAATTCTAACGAAAAAAAGATCAAATGACACTTATTTCTGTTTCCACATGAGTTTTTAGGTACTATGAACTGGTTTTTACACGGACGAACGAGAAAAAAAAGAAAAAAATTAGCGACCACCCTAATATATATAGTTGTATGAAAAAAAGTAAGTCCCTCGCTTCTCCAGCTCCCCCTCAGCTCCCCACAGCTCTACCCACAAATCACGTTGTTATTCGTTCATTTTTACGTGATTTTTTTTGGGCTAGCTCCCCCTCGGCTCCCCTCAGCTCATCCACCCCCTCCCCCTCACCGCCCCCTTAGCTCCGCCCCATCACCTTATAACCTATTCTACAATACACACACACAACTTAATTATAAGTTCATGGATATGAATAAATAATTTGGTTTCACCTCGATTTCTCCCTTCTACATGTTTTAAAATTAACATTGTATTAACAAATGTACAATAAAAAAGTCTGTGGCAAGAAAAAAAGTAGGTCTTACTACCTAGATATTGATTCTATAATGTATATTTATATCTTCCTGTATTATATACTCAATTCGTGTGGATCGTAAGTAATGGCCTCCTCTTTATGCCCCCATACTCGTTTTTTACATGATCAAAAGTAAGGTAAAAATAAGGTGAAAATATGCGAATTTATAATAATTTTCTATAGTAAGTCTGACCCACCGCCCTTCTCTATTCTCCACACCCCCCCTTTCCCCCTACTTTCGTTAGGTTATCCCTTACTAACTTAACAATCCGCAAGTACTTAGAATTTATTTGAGTCTTATATACCCCCCCCCCCCCTTCTTGCTCCACCGCATTTTAACCATAGCCGAAGATGTCCGACGTCACCCGAAAGACCCATTCCATCCAAAGTCTCCTGAAAAAAGACTAATTATTTCACTTACAGACAAATCATTTCACCCAAGCCCTCCAACATCGTCAAACATTGCCAATAACAACCGATTGTAGCTAAAGCCACTCATTCAAAGCCACTCGGGATTTTCTGTTATGCCCCCGTATCTTATTTGGCTAATAGACAGAGACACAACAATAAAACGTGACCATTAGTAATACAACTGATGAAACAGATAACAGAACACCCGTACACTCGAGCACAATACGAAATAAAAATAAAATATAATACCTACAACTAAATGACCAAATGGACTTGCCCGCTTACACTGTCTATTAACAGATTATTTATTTACTAAAAGTGTAAGCAGATAAGTATATTGGGTTTTGGAATACAATACATGGAATAATATCTTATATAATACTCTTATAACACCCCATTCCAGGAATCGGGCAGAGCAACCGATGCATGTACATGATGCAAAAAAAAAAAACAAGTGTGTGCAAACCATAATTGTGCTGCAATATAGCAAACTATATCTTAACAGTTATAAGCTAAGATCTCCTAATCGCTTGAAATGTATTTTTAATACAAAATATCATTAGCAATATAATTCTGTGTATTATACTTACTGTAAAAGTGTATTATATTTTCAATTATAATGTAAATAGACAAGGTTGGCTGGATAGCACATGCTTCTGGCAAAATAGAATAATAATCATATTTTATGACAACTGATCTCTATATTTAAGAAAAAGAAAAAATTTGTCTTCATACAATGGTCTACTACTACGTCAAGAATAACTAAGTTGGCTCTACTGAGGGAGGAAATAAAAAACTTCAACGCCAGTTATAACGCTGATTGAACAGATACTGAAAGACCCGTAAAATTCAGCTAAATACGGAATCCAAATAAAATAAAAACCAAGCACCTAAGACTAAAAAAACCGAATAGAGTTGCCTGCTAAAACTGTTTATTAAATAATAATTTGTTTAGTAATCCAGAATTTAAGCAGTACTCTATTGTGTTTCGGGAGAACGTACATAGTATAATCATACATTATTGCAACAATCAGACAGATCAGCCGAAAAGTTTTCGTTTACATAGTTTATCCATATCTTGCTTTTACTTTATAATCACACATAATTTTCTATTTGATACCAATCAAGATTAAAATATATACAAAAATTTATAATTTACACTAGATATAAAAAATATGTAAAATATGTAAATGACTTTATCAATGTCTAATTCATTTAGTCTACTATAAACGTTACTAAATTAAATATTTTGAATTCTTCACCATTTAAAATTCTTTAACGAAACTGAATTTTTAATTTCCAAAAAAAAATTTTTTAAACAAATTGAACGCCTGACCTTGTTCATACGATCTTTGGACCGTATCAACTTAAACAAAAGCTACCTCTGTAAGTTATCTACTTATTACTATATCCTATATTGCAGTTTGTATCCATCTTTTTATAAAATATTCATTTACGCTTTTTTTATAAATTTTTTATGGTTATTTTTAATATAAATTGATGAACTATCACACAATTATATTAACTAGTTAATCGAACTTTTAAGAAATTAGGTACAATTAAAAAAAATGAAGTACATTCGACAATACCAACCTATTACAGAAATGGGGCAGAGCAACCGATTTATGCACATGATGCAAAAAAAACAGGAGTTTGCAAACCATTATTGTGCTGAAATCCAGCAAACTATTTCTGAACAGTGATAAGCTAAAAGCTCCTAATCGGACACCATGTCTTATTAAAACAAAATATTATAATCAATATTATTCTGTCTATTATACTTACTGTAAAGGTGTCTTATACTTATAATTTTAAGGGTGCTTCAGCGGGAGTAGTTTAGATGTCATATGTAGTTCTTTTAATACGTCAAAACCCGCTGATTGCATCGAAGTCCTTATTTACCTCGCTAAATCTGAAAAATTAAGAGATATTTTCCACTTACTGTATTATAGTAAAAATTCTAAGCTTTCAGATGGTATCTCGCATAATATAGATAAAAATGGAAAAATTACAATTAGACCGTAGAATATTGATCAATTGTTAGTATTTAAAATGTAGTAGCAGAAAATTATTTTTTTTTTTTTTTTTTACAAACGCAATGGACACGTATTTAATATTTTAAAATTATAATTCAAGTATTTATGAAGGAATTATATTTTAGTAAGTAATAGTAATGATGTTATTATAAAGATATCATACAGTAAATATTTAATTATTTGAAAATTCTCTATTTATTCCAACAAAAAACAAATTTTGCAATTATACGTAATGTACATGATAGCATTGAATGTTCGTTTAACAAAAAAAATATAAGTATTTATGATGGTGCTAACACATAGCGAATAATCCACAGCGATGTATCGAAGGTGATGTAGTTATATTTAGAATTATGATATTTGTTAATTTAGAAAGTAAAAAATTGTTTGGAAATAGGAATAAATTTTTGAAATAGTACGTGAAAACATTGTGTATAATTCGTCATAGAAACAATACAAAGAGCCATAAGCAGTTGCAAAATTACTTCTTCAAAAATATAGTGCTTCAAACCTAATGTACTTCTGTTTAAGGTCTAAATTTTGATAAACAAAATAAACAGTAATATTTTTATTAAAAAAGGTATTTTCACAACAATTGATCGCACAGTAACGTTTTTTATAAAAATTTGCAGAAAAATTTGAGTAATTCAATGGAATTAAGACAATTGTGTAATTGTAATAAAACTAAGATATAAAAATATGCAATTAAGGAGGCTCAACACATGTATCGAAGTACCTTAAAAACGGATGAAATTGAAATCTATGATTAATAAGTATCCATTCTAACACTGTGCAAAATTTTGGCATAGGTTGCTGCGGGAAATTTTTAGTAAAACACGTTACAAGTGAGCGTCTTATACATAGGCTCTTATAAAGACTGGCACTGTTTCTACCGGTAATCACATCATAACTTTCTTAAATCACCTTAAATATTGACAAAAAACTAGTGACATATAGTTGATATAACGTTCTGTCACTCAAACATAAGAAAGGTATAGGTTGCTGCGGATTTTATTTAGATATTTCCATCTAAAGTATAGACACAGTAGGAAAAGTAAAGGTTATTAAGTTAGAGTGTCGTCTGCAAAACGCGCGCGATATATATGACTATGATTATGACTATAGCTACATACATTGTTTACTATATCTGGTGTGTTGAGCCTTCTTAAGCTTTAAATCGTTTTCACTGCAAAATGTTAGTTCAATACAATATGATCATAAATTAAATGACAAAATAATAAAAAATACGATTATGTTAGTATGTAAAATCAAATACAGTAACATACGATCCTTAAAGAAATTTTTGAACAAATTGAAACTTTAAAGTTTTTTAAGTTGCAAACTCCATTGTTCGTGAACTATCCAGCGGATCAAGTAAGGTTTATGACTTCTACTCATACATAACGTAAACTATGTTTTTAAGAATGTCAAGTAGTTATCAGTGAGTCTACAGCTTGTACTATAACTATATAGTTGTCTGTCAAGCGTGGCTGACCCAATGTCAACGTCTTTATTTGCTTGTCATTTACGCATTTCTTGCTCT
>JAPYYV010006253.1:0-16009 GCA_030522625.1 Copidosoma aretas | reverse complement strand
TATTCTGTATTTTATACTAGGATAAAGTTGGTTCCGTAAATTGTTAGTTTAAGTGCATAGTATGTGAAAAAAATAATGACGAAGTTTTGAGAATGACTAAAATTACTTGATACACCCATATTTGTTTTATGTTTCTTAAGTTTGAGACGATATTCGATTATCAATGTAATTTTCATAAGGTTTTAAAAAAAGCTGAATCAAAATTAGTAGTCGGATACGGAAAATTTAAAATGTTGGATCCAAAATGGCGGGCATAAATACAAAATTTTTTAATTTCGAAATGATAAACTAATATATTTTGCATACAATCTTAAAATTACTTTATTTATGAGATCTTCCACTTAAGCACACGTTAAAATAAATTTTAGGTTTCGGAATTTATCAAATTGACTAGATTTACCTTCAATTCCATTTTTTCAAATAAGTCGGGAAACTTTATATTGTACGTTATATATTAGTTTCTTGGTAGCCACTTAGTCAAAATTTAGTATTAGATAAAAATTTAAAACAAGATATCCTTTTGTTTATCACTTATTTGAAAATATTTTCTATAATTTTACTCACAACTTTTGTATTTAAAATCATTAACAATAATAAAATTTATCAAATTAATTTAAACTCTTTGCCATTGTTTATATTAGAGAATCTTTCTATTTCTTATTTTTAGTTTTGCAAAGATATAGTATGTACATATATTGTTGTGCATGTATATACGTGTGTAGGTTTACAGCTTTTACTACACTACTGCGTAAGTGCGTACTGCAACTGCAGTCTGCTTGTTCGTCTCTCTCTCTCTCTCTCTCATATGTACAGGATGATTGTGCGCTGCAGCTGCTCTAGCTCTATCTAAATATACATATATCTCACTATATAAATATCGTGATAAAGACGCAATTATTTTGGCCCCCCCTTAGCCCCGCCCCTCAGTTTACGGGTGAGTTCGTTATAGTTTTACGTGATTTGCATGATCGTCATTTGTTTGTAACCCCCCTTACCCCTGCTCCGCACCCCTTAAAATCCGATCGTTTTCTCTGCAATTTCACGTAAAAAGTCACTTTTCTAATTTTTTAGTGCCCCCCTCTGCCCCCCTTACCCCCTCACACCTCCTCACCGCCCCTCAAGAACTTATAAATTTTCAGATTTTCATTAGCCCCCCCCCCCCTCAAAATCTTATAAAATTTGCAGAGTTTGACCAGACCTCCTTAAAAGCTTATAAATTATTCACATTTAAACTAGAATCCCTTTTCATAAACATCGTTTAGAAATGTTAAATGTAATTTAACGTATTATAATAACTTTATAAGCTTTGTAAACAACGTTTTACTTTAAAAAAAGTTAATTGTACATAGTTTTGAACTATCCTTTTGCTATTGGTAATGACACAATGAGAGTTTTATTGTCTTTATAAAAAAAAAATTAATATCAAATATTAAAACAGTCCCTCAAATTATCATTATAGAAACACACCATAAATTTATCTAATTTGAAAAACATTTTTATAATATTAACATTTAAAATTTATTACTATCTAGGAACTAATTGGAATTAAATAATTTAATATGAATAGAATGATAGTTTAATTATTTATGACCTATATAATTCACCTCAGCATATGCTAAAGAACCTACAGGTTTTAATAAATAATTTCCTGTACGATTTCATATGGACTTAGCTGAACTTATTAATTTATTACATGACCTTTCCTTATATTTTATTTTACAACTTAGTATTCAGAATCGTTTTTGAAAGTTGTTCAAATTCTTTTTTATAAAACATTACTACTCATTTCATAATATTTTTTTAAATTAACGAGTTCTGTGTTCCTTTCTAACATCTATCAATTTAAGTCACTTATATAAGCATGTAAGAAAAATTGTTCTGTTAATCTTCCAGATTTTACTAACGGATCGAATCTTATATTCTTTGGTCTGTAAGAAAATTTGTATATGTTTACACTAAATAACTTAATAAATTATTTAGTCAATAGATCAAATAATCAATAGTGCATCAAATATCACAAAAACTTAAAGAAAAACATAAAATTAGAAACCTTTTTATTTTACCTTCAACGTATATAGGCGGACCACGATACATGCAGCAGCCTTATCAAGATCAATGGCAATTATGAGAAAATGTGGTGGATCCAATTTATTTATAACTGTTACATGCAATCCCAAATAGAAAGAAATGAAAAATGTATTAAAAGACTTTTCTAAAAATACTTTACCAAATGACGTACCAAATATAACGGTAAGATTGTGTCATACAAAGTTACTATTTATTTTGGATGATATAACAAAAAATAATTTATTCAATAAAATAATATCAGATGTTTACACTATTGAATTTCAAAAAAGAGGTTGACCACACGTCCTTATATTGGTAACGCTGCATTCTGATAACAAAATTATAACACCTGATGATATTAATAACATTTTATCTGCAGAGATTCCCGCAAATGATGAAAAGCTACAAAAATTAGTTATTAAACACAAGTTACATGGTCCGCATAATATTTATAGTCCATGTTAAATAAAATGAGAAAATTTGTAAAAAGGAATTTCCAAAAAACTTTAGTGATAGTCCATCTATAAAAAAAATTTGCTATCCAAAATATAGAAGAAGAAATAATATTTTGGATTAAAAAATATATAGAATAAAGAATAGTAATGAACAAATTTTAGTTGATAATTCAATGGTTGTACCGTACAATAAATTTTTATTGATAAAATATAATCGTCATGTAAATGTTGAGTACTGTGCATCAATGCAAAGTATAAAATACATATACAATTATATTCATAAAGGAAATGATAGAGCATTATGTACAATACAAAAAGAATAAAATGCTAAAAATGAAGTTTACGATGAAATTAAACAGTATATTAACGCAAGTTATTTCGGTCCAATAAAAGCAGCATAGCGCTTACAAGATTCTCCTATTTACGGTAGGAGACATAACGTAGTTGATTTGCCCATTCATCTTGAAAATAAGCAAAAAATGGTATTTGAGAAAAAAAAAATTTCCGAATCTGTAGATGATTATAAAACACAACTAACAAAATGGTCTGAATTATTTAAACAAGATGATTTTGCTATAAATTTAAAGTACGTAAACATTCCTGAATATTATATTTTCAATAAAGCAAAGAAACAACGGGAACGACGACGACGTTCCAGGAAAAATAATGTAATCGGTAGATTAAATGTTATTTCTTCAAAAGACCAAGAAAGATTTTTTCTAAAATTAATAATAAATGAAAAAAAGTTGTACTTCATTTGAAGATTTAACAACATACAAAGAAGAATTATACAGTAGGTTTAAAGAAACAGCAATAAGTATGGGTCTTATTAAACATGATTTACAAATTTTAAACATTTTTGAAGAAGCAAGTGTTATTATGCTACCGAATCAATAGATAAAATTTTTTGCATGGTTTTTACTTGCAGAAAGTATTCAAGGTGATGATACATGGAGAAAATGTGAAGTAAAATTTACTGAAGATTTTGTTGAAAATAAAAAAAATCAAGCTCTTTTACATATAAACGATATTTTTGAATCAGAAAGTAAGTCTTGTAAAAACTTTAATCTACCTATTCCAGAAAATTTTATTTCAGATGTTGGAATCAATTGTGAAGAAATGAAATACAGTAAAAAAATGTTACTGATTTTTACCCTAAATTTAACGAAGCACAAAACTATATTTTAAGATGTATATGTAATGGAAGCAATAAGATTTGTTTTATTGATGGTCCAGGAAGATCTGGAAAAACATTTTTGTACAAAACTATAATTTATTATTTTGTTTAAAAAAAAACAAAAAATTATATCTATGGTGTGGACAGGTATTGCGTCAATTCTGCTTCCAAAAGGTATGGCAAGTCATAGAACTTTAAAATTACCGTTAGAATTGAATAATATTGAAATTTTATTTATAGAATTTGAATTAGATAGAAAAAAATTGAGAGAAGTTGATATAATTATATGGGACTAAGCGTCAATAATACCGAAGAAGGCATTAGAAATTGTTGACAAAACTTTGAGAAATTTATGTAACAATGACAAACCTTTTCAAGGAAAATAAATAGTGTTGGAAAAAGATCTTCGTCAAATTTTCCAGTTATTAAAAATAGTTATAGAAGCATAATAATCAAAGAAACAATAAAATCATCATATTTATAGAGATTATTCAAAATTTCTTATTTAAATACAAATATTTGATCAATTAATGAAAAATTTTCTAACATTTTGTTGAATATTAGAGACAGAGTAATAAAAAAATTTAATATTTCAGACAATTGGATGACAACAGTCGTTTGCTCGAAAATATTTTGAAAAAATTTAAATTTAAATATGAATAGTGCTATATTAACTACTCATAATGAATACACCGTTTTTTCAAATAATAAAATTTCAAATCATATAGAATGGAACAAAGTAACGTATTACAGTATTGACAAAGCAACATAAAAAAGAGTTGATAAATGTGGTGATGATGTTTATCCTTATTTTCCTATGGAAGTGTTAAATAACATTTGACAAGTTCTTCCCCCACATAAACTGAATTTAAAAATAGGAGCAATCGTTATGTTAATAAGAAATTTAAATATTATTGATGGACTTTGTAGTGGCACGTGATCAAAAATAACCAAATTATTTAAATTTAACATTAAAGTTGAAATTATTACAGGTAAAGTTTTTATATTTAGAATAATATCATGTTTTTGAAACAATTCTTCTTTACCTTCCGATTTATACAGAAATCAATTATCAATAATATTAGCATTTGCAATAACTATAAATAAATCTCAAGGTGAGTGTTTTGATAAAATAGGTCTTTTCTTGAATAAGCCGCTATTTTATCATGGACAATTATATGCAGCATTGTCCAGATGCAAAAATCCAAATAATATATTTATACAATTGCACTCAAATGATAACAATAGTTTTGACAATATTGTTTGGGAAGAAATTTTTAATGATAGTAATTAAGTATTTGATTTATAATTAATTATTATTCCTCATAATAAAATTCGTTTAAAATTTTTTTTAATTCAAATCAGGATTAAAAAGTGGAGTAGGCCTACTTATCTTGGTATCATTGCAGTGGTATGAAAAAGCTATTTAGTAACGTTTGTCGTACAATAACTTTAAGTTACTTTAAGCTAGAATAATGCTAATGCTACCAAGACAAATGGGAAAACCACTATAAAAAAAGCGTTCCTGAATGATTACCACAAAGTGGAGTGGAAAAATCATTTAAATAATAACTGCTCGCATTTTTAAACTTACATATTGTTTTAAATTGTATGATGATTGTTTAAAGATTCATTTAAAAAAACTATTTATCTGCTTGACTACATAATAACAAATGATAAATTTTTGTCAGTGATCTACTGTTGGGGGGTTGGCGCGCATAGTACGCAGGGCGGCGGAGCCCCACTAGTATATATATACATATATGTATATATTTATTTATAGTCTCTCTGTACTGTTTTATGGTGGAAATCGTAATGTCGCTGTAATAACGGCCTAGCTGGGCTCCTGTTACAGCTAAGGTTCGATCAGGCGAATAATGGCAGCGTTCGATTTTTATCGATCGGTCGCTCACTCTCATAATTAAGGTTTTTCTGTGTGTAGTAATCGCTCAACGAGCAATTAACTGTGTAGATGTATCTATATGGAAGAGATTTAACCCTCCACACGGTTAGTCAGAGGACAAGTACCTTACCTACTTGGCCAAAGCGCATTAGGTACTGGTTGTGTAATTTCAGTCCATATAAATTATAAGTGCCATGTATTCTTTTTGGTAATTAATGATCAAATCAATTCCAAATTTAATCTATATATAAAGTATAATGTTCATTTCTAACATCAAAAAAGGTTTTTTAAATGAAATACACTTTATATGGTTCAGACATGTATACATTTTTAATTATGAATTTTTCTCAATTTAACTTCATTGGCTTGATATTGTACAATACAAATTGTAATGACTGTACAGCAAAAATCTACCAATAAGCAGAAGGAAGTTGGTTCCGACCAAGGCCGGGGGTCCATTGACCCCTAAAATTTTTTTTTTTTTTCGAAATCAACTTTCATTTTTTGCTGATATTTAATTTTTATCAGAAATGCTTTTCGTCAAAAACCTATTTGCTTGTATTACAAAACTATAATGGCTGTGTTCGGCAGCCATAGTTAGATAGTCACGTGGTATTTTTAACGAGTGCGAGAAAGACGATGATAACACGTTGTCTTACTCGTACTCACTCAAAATACCAGCTGATTAACTAACTATGGTTAATGTCAAACACAGCTTATAATTCAACTAATTTATTCAGTTGGATTGACTGCAGTCCACTGTTAAAAAAAATGTGGTGGAAAATGCCACAGTGGTATCGCCAGTTTGACTATGATGGCTCTACTATAGTTTGTACAGTTGCATTAGCCATACCTCATAGCAGATGCTACGCAAAAAAATTTTCAGTCTACGGATGAATGTGTATCTGGATAAATTATTGTATCTATGTATAATATAGGTACGCATGTATATGTGTATGCATGCATGTCTGATAGTGTGTATGTATGTGTATATGAATGTATCAATGTGTCCGTGTGTTTATGTACAAATGTATGTTTATTGGCATGTAGTTATTTATATATGAACAAGATGAATGTATATATATTTTTATGCTTGTATCTACGTATGTGTGTATTTTTGGGACTTTGTGTATTATTTTACGATTGTTCGTGTGTATGCGAGAATGACTATAGATACGTTAAGATACCTGTATGTATGTATGTAGTATTTTGAACATAAATTTAAAGACAATTAAAGCTATTGTTTTTTTATTTTTTAATATTCACGTTGCATTTTTTTTTTTTATTCGCTTAAATGACGAGACGATGAAAATTTGTATGTAGCATTATGTAGCAAAACAAAACTTAATGGCAAGCTACAGAATGAAACTTATTTATTACGCTGAAATAATTTTACAATATTTTTAACGGACTCTATTTTTAATAACTCAGCAACATTGATAATTTTTTGAGATGCGGAATAGGAAAAATATGATAAATAAGGGCTCCTCCACGATTACCGCAATGTGGAAGGAAAAAATCATGTCACATGTTTGATACAAGAATAGAAAAACAAAATAAAATATATGTTCAAAACCTCTGAAAAATTATTGAAATATAAGACAGTGATGTAAAAAGACATAAATAATCAAGGAACCAAATTCTTAGGATCGAATAATTAAGAAAAAATATTTTTAATACATATAGATAATAAGAAACCAAAGACATAAGATCTATAGTAATATATTGTTATAAAATATAAATGGATAGTTAAAAAATATATTTATAATCAATGTTGATTATAAAAATGATTATAAACCGTTATTTGAGTTGGGTTAAATACCTAAGTACAATGAAAAAAATTCTAATCTTAAAAATATTATCAAGTTAATAAGTATTAAAAAATAATATTTACAATTAATTAAAAGTAAGTACATAATTTATAAAAAATTTTATTTTATCCTTAACAAACGTATAGAGAAAGGTCAAAGTCACCTAATAAATAGTTTTATATAATGATTTTAATGTTTGGACAAGTATTAGATCTATGCAAAGTAGTTGCCTTCTGTAAGCTGCTATTCAATTTCTATGTACTGTTTCTGATGTTTGTGATAAAAAAATCATTTAACGTTGAATATCTAAATTTTTTTAATGATGTTCATCAAGTATGATTGGGAAAATTTTTTTTTATAAAGCTATTTTCAGGATTTTGTCATGTATTAGAGAGCGAATGGATATACGTAGGCTAAAAACTTTTCAGAGATATATTTTAAATAATATAAGTAAGCAAAATATTGCTTTTCAAAATTTAGTGATAACTGTACAGATTCAAAACACTGCCAAAAAATAATTTGAGTGTTAATATATGGAATACGTTATCTCAAAACGTCTAGATAGAAGTAACGATACGAATACATGCTTGTATATTTATTATACCGATGAGACACCAAGGCAAAGCGAACAGTGTAGGCAGTTGTGCGGGGGGTCTGCGCTTGCGGTAATATGGGAAGATGAGTGGACCGTGTAGTGGCACTGCTTTGTAAGTGGTAGTAAAGGAGGGCTGCTTTGGGGGTAGTGCATAGGACTGCAAGAGGGGTGGTGGCGAGAGGGGTGGGGGTGTGTGAAAACAAATTGAGATTATAAAAACACGTAAAAACTAAAGGAAATACTAAGTAAATAGCGGGGCGTCCAGTGAAGGGGCTCCGTAGATGGTAGTGCGGCGTAGTTGGGCTATAGTTGGTACAGACGATACAGGACATATACAAAATCGTAAAAAAACTAAGTGTAGGGTGGTAAGGTGGGTCACGGGGGGCTGTGGGGGGGGGGGGGAGAAAACAAATGACGATCGTACAAATCACGGGGAAATTGAACGAATCCATCCGTAAATTGCTGGGGTGGTGAGGGGAAGGCGGAGGGACCGAGAGAAATATTTTATCCTTACAACTATATATACAGTAAGATATTTCTTTCCTTATTTTTGTCTGGAAATACAGTGACAGATGAGCTTTAGTTTCCCCGTCATACAATTTAATCGCAATCACCATTCTTATTTACACTACAACTAACTACCAAAGCTTTACAATAGTCAAAATAATAATGATTGCACGATATCTACTTCAAATTCCCCGTCGTTAAGCTCAGAGGTCATATCTACAAAATAATTTTTCTTAACTAGACTTAAGAACATTTTTGAAAGTAATTAACGTAACAATTTGAAGTAAAATTGCAAGTACATTTGATTATACTATTTTGGATGATGGCACCGATAGTAAAATTATCGATTTAAGAATCATGTTTAGTTTTGATAATCAAATAATAAAAAAAATTATATGTTAAATGTGGTGCTCAAGCGATTACATTGTCGAACAAAAGGGTCAGCCTAACGTTGGAAAGTAATTTAAAGTTTCTAACATTAAATGATGTTATAGTGGGAGAAAATCTGTCACTTCCCGAACAACATGTAAACTAGAAATTAACAGATGATTTTCTTGGGAAGACAGGCATGCAAATGAGAGATGTATGGGGTAAAGCTCAGAACAGAGGGTGCCAAAGCCCGCCAGTCCTGTTTTATGGATGTATTAGTGCATCCGTGAATAGATCTTTTGTTATGTATATGTCAACGTGTCGATAGTATCGATACAGTGGCGATGAACTCGATAACCGACGTTACTGATGAATAATCTACAGACTCACACGGATGCACTGGTACATCCTTAAAACAGGACCGGCAAGCTCTGGTACCCTCTGTTCTGAGCTATACATTATACATTCAACATTAAAATTTTTAAAAAACGTACTAAGTATATTTATTAAACAAGATAATTAGACTTAATTTTGATAGGAGAGTTCCGGGAGATTTTTTAGAAACCAGTTGAATCTAAATGTTACTAAGGATGGACAATACACGTACAGTACGACAAAATTTTTAAGGAGGTTTGGGAATTATAATAAAATGCAGAGATCACAATGATATCGATTTTTCCTAATAGTCTGAAATACGTAAAACGTGTATAAATTTTTTCAATTTTGTTATAGGTCATTTTAAAAAGAGTAGTACAAATGAAAATAAGTGTGACAACATAGGCTTTTATGGAACGTAACCTTGATTGGTCGTTTACATGGTCGAATATTTTTGGAAAATGCAAAGATATAAAAAAAACCATACCTACAAATAAAGTATTGTTTCAAGATTCAGTGAGCAAAATTTTGAGTCATGTTATAATGCATTATAAACAATGCCGACGCTAAATGTAAGCAAAATACTAAGTTCGTAGGGTGCACGAGGGGGTGCGCGGTAAAGGGGGCCAAGCTGCGCGGGCCGGGGCAACTCCCCGTTCCTCACCTCGCTGAATGATACTCCCAAACTTCCTGAATACAATATACTACATGGTTAGGCTCATTAAAAAATCACATCCAAAGAATCATCAAAATAACATAATAAACGATTTATCTCTAAGTGGGAAGATGAGTTAAATAAACTAGTAATCGTTTACTTTGCAATCGAAACTTTCAATTCAGAAAACAAATTTAACTAAAGATCTTGATGTTCAAATATTGAAAAAAACTTGTGAATATAAGAATTAAGAGTTGATAGTTGGTGTTTTATGCAAAGATGAGAAAATATTTTTACAGTATTGTCGATGTAACGCATAACAAAAATTAAAATTACTAGGGAAGAACTTGACTAATTCAGGAATTACGCTAATATGTACTATGAAGAGATAAGAAGACTATTAGAAAAAGGTTTTGCGGTAAAAGCAAACGAAAATCCTACAGGGACGATAAAATAGTATTTGTCTCATTTTTGGGTCTGAAATCCAAGCAAGCCGGGAAATGTACGACTGATTTTTGACACAGCAAAAAATTTGGAAGGCAAAAGTATCAATGACTTTTCACTCACTGGCCCGATAATTTTGAAATCATTATTAGAAGTAATAATGCGGTTCCCTCAATTCACATTTGCCATCAAAGCTGATGTACGCGGCATGTTTTTGATGATAAGAATCCAAGAGGAAGATCGTGATGCAGAAGAATGTGGAAGGACCGTGAGAGACTCGTGGGGGGGGGGGGAGGGGGGCCTCTTGTAAAAAACGTATGTTTGTGGGGAGCGTGGAAGGAATTGTGACCTGCCCACTTAAAGAACTATATAATATAGAATGATATAGATCAATATTAACCATATGGTAAATTTAACTACTTGACAAGTATACTGAAAGTATCTACATATATATATATATATACATATATATATATATATATTACAGCAATACTAAAAATACAGTCATTCTATTAACTTACATTTTTTATAAAGTTTTAAATGCTATTTATCTTCTGTGGAAAAAACAGGGGAAATTAAATCATGAACGTCGTGTTGTAAGTAAGGAAAATTCTTTTGACTGGAATTAAGAAAAGAAATGCATAGAATTGACTAGAAAAAATTTATACAATAAAATTGATAGAGGGTGCACTATGTATAAAGTATGTCCAGAACGGTAAGATACTTATGCGACTAGCTATTTTTTTCAAGTAAGATGTAACCGTAGGTATATGCACCAGGGTGTGATAGTTAAAAGAGTGTAATATTTATCTGATGGCTGTTTCTCACGCGTATACACTGTAAACAATGTTTGTGAATGGGCTATAAGATAACATTTGATTTTACTTAATACATATTTTCTTTCAAAATCGATTTAACTTTTGTGTGCGAGCAATACTTTTTATTGTGGTAAATTTTTTAATGTATATCATTTTAAAAATCAACCTTTTACAATGATTGTTCTTAGGATCTAATATTTTAATGTCTTTTTTGTCAAGCAGAAATGAATTACCTGTGTTTGTTGCATGATTCTAAGGTAAAAAAAAGAACCGAATTTTATTATAAACTTATTCTTATAATAATTGTTTTAATACGTATATTAAGAAATCATATAAGAAAATATTATGTTAAGAAAAAAACTCAATAAATTTTCTGTCACAAAAGAAAATCATTAAACGTTGTTTCATAAAAAAAACACTTATTTATGTTTATCAATAAAAAATTTTCAACTCTATATCATAAAAATCAATACTTACTTTTAAATAAAGTTTACTAAAGCAATTTTTCTTAACAAAACTGTGCTATTTTAAAATTGTAATACATCATGTCATGTACTATGATTAAATAAGGCAACATTGGTTTATATGATGACTTTTTTTTTTAATTTAAAACATAGAATCCTATTCCAATGCCTGTAATCAATAAATTTTATAAAATCTATTCTTAAAAACGTCTATTCCACACTACATTTTTTACTTCTGAATTATTTTTACAGTCTATTTGTATAAAAATCCCATTTTTATTTTTTTATCTTGACAAAGCTACGTATAACAGACCATAAATAAAGGCTTTTCGAAGTATTAACCAACATTATTGAAATTTTGACCCTAAGAATTATTAATAGTCATAGTCAATGACAATATCAGAGGAAATTGCTTTTTATATAGCTTCAAAGGTAAGGAAGATGTATTTCCGGTGGTTAATGTAATTTTTGTTATAAATACATCAAAGCAATTTTTTTCTCCAGTTATTATTTCGGCTTCAATGTTAAACTTTATTAATTTTTTAATTTGTAATCTTGTACTATTATATAAACCATCTGCTATTTATAGATATTTTATTAGCATAAACATCGCTTCCATTTTTAAATTTGATTCATGTGGTGGTGAACCTTCACGAACATAATTTAAAATTTCCATTGAAAAATCTATAAATATGTTATCATCTGACTCATTAACACGCTATAGTAAGTTACTAACTTACCGATAATGTTATTCCAAATCAAGTCTGTCAACTATTTTCAGAGCTTTTTTAGGAATCACAAATGCTTCATCCTAAATCATCAAATCAACTTCTCTCAATTTATTAAAATAAAGTAGTAAATCAATGTTTTGTATAAAAATATTTTTCCGGATCCTCCTGGACCATCTATGAAAAAAAATGTATTGATTTTCTTTACATACAGATTTAAAATATTTTTTTGGTCATCATTTAATTGATTGCACAATGACTGAAACATTTTTTTACAGAAAGCAGTTTCTTTCATATTATCAATCCGATCGAATTTCATGTTTTTGGTATTGGTAGGTTAAATGATTCACAAGATTATATTCCAATATTTAAATTTTATTAATGTAAAGCAAAGCTCTATATTCTTATTCATTCGGAAAGTCATCCTAAACAAAATTTTCATTTTTATTTTAAAATTTTATCACCTCAAAGGTTTTTTGAAAGTGAAAACCACGCGAAAATATGTCTTAATTGAAAGTGAAGCATAACAGTACTGGCTCCTTCAAACATATAATTAATTTGACCATCATTTTCTATCAAACGCAATGTTGTTGTAAGTTTTTAAGTAGTTAAAATATTTTGTTCCTTTTACTTTATTTAAAATAAGTTTTAGAAAAAAATGTTCATGGTCTTCCGGAGAAACAATGTTTAATCGACCTATTGCAGTATGTTTCATCACGTTTTTTTTTGTCAACTTTTAATTTGGTTATTCAAAATATAATTTTCCAGAATATTTATATGGCTAAATGATCTAGCATGATCATCTCTTTTATTTATTTCAAACCAAACTGTAAGTTGCGATGGACAATTTTTTAGAGTGGATTTAATCATATTATCTTAAAAAATTAGTTTTCGTCTTTTTTTGAACGTGTACAGACAAATTTATAAGCTGATGACTTTGACCGCAAAAAGAAAATTGTTATACTCTCCATGCAGCCTTCATTGGACTTGAGTATCTACCATCTACACATTTCTTGATTTCATCTAAAATTTCTTCTTCACAACAGTTAATTTTTTAAAATTCAATAAAAGCTCGGTCGCTACCTTTATGGATGTAGTCATAAATATACTTTATGCTTTGTATGGATGCACAATATTCAACATTCATATGCCATTCATATTACATCAAAAAATATTTGTTGTACGGTACAACCAATAAATTATCAACGGAAATTTGGTCCTTATTCTTAGATTTATAAATATTACTTTCAGAAATGTTATCTACTCTCTTATACTCTGAAAAACAATTCTTTTAAAATTTGTAAAGTCAGAAAATGGTTTTGGAAAATATTTTATACATGTGTTAGGAAGATTACCTGAACATGGACTTTGCTTATTGTGAGGCTCATGGAGCATATGAGACGTTTCACGTCAACTCTCCTAGAGCGGCGTGCGAGCGCCGAAACATCTACTTATCAGCGCACAGTAAGAACACAAAAACTAGCTCATAAAAATATCGAAAAATACCTTACCGATATATTTTTTTCTCAGCTTTTCAATATAATTAAAAATTTGGAAAAAAGTCAGTTTATAACCTGAAAAATACAAAACGGGTTATATCTCAGAAACGGCATTTTTAATACTTTTTTTTTAAGTCTAGATGAAAATAGCAGCTTTTTTACATCGAAATAGCTATTTTACAGAAAAAAGTTTTTTTATTCCTGAGAGATATATGGCGATAAACATTAGGTGCTGCACCGCACGTCGGCACGGGCGGCGGCCACGGCGGCTGTCAGTCACTGCACACTGGAAGTTCAATCAGTGTGTACGTGCGATGTACTGCAAAGTCGTCTGGTATTTATTCAGTTGCATAGACACACATTGGAAAGAGGTTCAGTTAGATAAAGATGTTGGTGTTTATTGATTTTTTCGTTAAAAGTAAAGCGTAAATTGATTTAGTCGAGGGATCAATGATGTAGGAGCGGAGCTGCTGCTCTTTTCTGTGGTGTCAACGAGTGAGACGAATCAGTTTTATTCGGACGCAGAAACATAATGTGAGCTTATAAAAAGCAAGGGCATCATAGAATAGCATTAAACTTACGAATCGTTGATAGATATATCATACATTTGATCACTCTTTTGGTGACGTAATTAAAAGTTAAAGTGAAATTATGTTGATCTATTCTATTTTCACTATACTTTATTGCATTCGACGTTTCAAGACCAAATGACTTTGCGGTACATCGCACGTGCACACTGTTAAACTTCCAGTGTGCGGTGACAGACAGCCGCCGACGGTGCAGCACCTGATGTTCATCGCCCTGTACTTCTTTAAAATAAAAAAAAACTTCTTTCTGAAAAATAGCTGTTTCGATGTAAAAAAAGCTGCTCTTTCTATCTAGACTATAAAAAAAAAAAATATCAAAATGTCGTTTCTGAGATATAGCTCGTTTTATGTTATTTCAGGTTAGACACTCATATTTTTAAAACTGATGATTGTATTGAAAAGCTGAAGAAAAAACACTTCTGTAAGATATTTTTTTAATCTTTCATAAGTAAGTTTTAGTATTCTGACTGTGAACTGAAAAGCAGATGTTTCGGCTGTCGCACGCCACGCTAGGACAGTTGACGAGAAACGCCTCATATGTTTCATTACTAATTCAGCAAGCTTTTTGTTATTCGTATCTCTTTCAGCTAAAATAATTTGATATATATCTTGAGGTATTATTATTTTGTTATCAGGATACACATCAATCCACTTTTTTGGAATTCAATTATATAAATATAAGCCAATACTGTACCAAAAATATTTGTTTTAACAATGTCATCAAAAATTGATAGTGTTTTTATATAGAACAATCTATCAGTTAAACTTGTTACATCATTTGGTTCTTGATTTTTCGGCAATTTTTCTGATAGTACATGATAAAAATCCGTATACGCCACTTGGGGCGAAAGCACATCATCTCCTGTGTGTTTGCTACCCTCGCGCTCGGCTTGGGTGGCAATTGACACCCGGGAGAAAATGTCGTACTTTTGCCCCCAGTAGCATGTACGATTTTTCATTATTCGCTCCGAGAATGACCGAAGCGCCCTCCACTCGTGGTCAAAGCTGGCATTCTAAAGGTACGCGAGGGTGTCTTTCAACACACACATGAGAGAAAAACAAGTTTTCATAAAAAAGTATCATACTGTTAATGAAAATGATCTAAAAATAACTAAATTAGATGATTTTCAACGTTATTATACTATTTTGAACAGTTGGTATGCATTGAATAGCATATCCAAACTATGTATTACTTTCCAATTCAGAGGTTATAACAGAGTAGAAACTTTTGAACTTACTACCACACTTGTAAGTCTGCTACGTATACAGGGTTTCACATCTGTGTCATGCGTGCAGAGCAGACAAGGTTACTGTTTCGGCATTTAGATTCTCTTAAAATTAATGAATATTGACAAAGTCTTAAAATCACTCTAATTTGTATGCTTAGCTGGTTTCTCTTATATGATTGGGGACTAATTTCTTCTCAATATAACTCCGATTTATCAAGATATTCCAGAAAAACAAGTTCTTCCACTCGATTTGGTGCAGTGGCGTACCTTTAGATCGCGCATTTTTGCCACCATGGACGCTGGCGTAGATTCTCTTATCCCCTCCA
>JAPYYV010006252.1:0-14505 GCA_030522625.1 Copidosoma aretas | reverse complement strand
TTAACTTAAAGGGATTAAAACACGAGTCAGTACGAATGTTTGTGCCTTGTAATGTACGTAAGACTTTTTTAGGCATCGTTATGATTCTCGTCAGCGCTTCACCAATAGGCTCACTATAAGCTTAGATACACAGGGCCAAACTTACGAGTGGATGAATTTGAAATAAACACTCGCGGGCGCAGTAAAGAATACTTAGGCAGATACTAGGCTCTATTCGGCTAACTGTTTAGTTATACGTGACTGTAATTGGACCAGAATGATATATATCATTGGCAATAATTGTATTAGAATGGGCAACATACGTGAAATTTCGCTATGACTAATGCGAAAGTTAGTAGTTAAGCTTTATCTATTAATAACATAACAAACAACCAAATGAACACAAAATGTTATTAATTTCTGTTATTATTAAATATTACTATTTATTAAAATCTATTAAAAACTAATTAATATAAAGAACCTTATGTATTATGGAGAAAAACGAAATGATGCAAGAAAATATGACGTGCGATAGAATCCGCGCGCCGATAAGACGTGCCACGCTACATAAATGAATATTTTTTAAATAGTAATAATTAATTCTCCATCGAAAAAAAGTACTTTTTGATAGGAAATTTGACGTAGAATACGATGGTATTACTAAAAACTCGCTACGAGGGGGGGGGGCAATAGTTAAAAATCAATTTAAACATTTCAATTGTTAATAACAATATTAAATTGTTAATTATTTTTCTTGAAAGTATTTTTTTCTCAAAGCTTATTCTTTGACCTTTAAAATGAAAAAAAAATACAGTCTGTAGCTTAAATAGTACCGGAGTTATGAATATTTAAAAGTTCCTCCTACAGCCCAAAATCACCGAAATCGCGGAATTTCAATCCTTTCTAGCGTCCAAAATATTTTGAAAAAAAAAATACGAGTCTATTTTTTTTAAATATAGAACCCGTAAAAAAAGTTTCAGCAAAATCAAAAATGTGTCGGTCAATTTTTGTCAAAATCTTTTCGGCTTGTAAGAGAACGTCCCATATATACATGTATATATTTATTGATCACTTATACATCCACAGGTAGTTACCTACTCTCATCAACGATTAATCATCTAGTCGAACTGAGCGACTTACGATCGAAAATCTTGAGCTCACAATGAATAATCTTTTGCAGTCGGTCAGATTTCAAATCACAAGATATAAGTGCTGCGTATTCTTTTATTCATAGTCACCTATCACATCATGCTACAGAGCTTCAATGGAGAAAGAAAGGCCTCTAGAGCTTAGTTTTCAGACAAATTCATATGAATAATCAATAAAGAAATACTTTTTTGTAGGTGAATAAGAATTACAAAAAAAATTTTGAGCAGTAAATATTTATTTTGAAATAAAAAATATATTATTGAACAATAACGAGCATGCATTTTTTTCTCCATTCCCACCCTGATAGGAGAAATGTTAAAGAAACATGGCAGTCAACAAGTAAAAATGTATCGAATGTATTCAATCAGAGATTAGTAGAGAGATTGCTGACGGCAATGCTAACTTGCGGGCCGACTTTTAGCCGCTGATTCAAGCGCTCTGGCGTGGCCAACGCTGGTACCAAGGCACACATCTCGTCGATAGGCAATGACGTAGTAGCCAAAAGTGTGCGCCTGCGAGAGCGAAAAGGAGAAGTAGACATGGACATATATACATGTCTATTGGCATGCTGTGGTATATACCAGGAGCGAAGGGGAAGTGTCTGTTACTATATATGTATATGTGTAGGCGCAGCTGATGATCGAAACAAAAGCGATCTCATTAAATCTCTTTGACTACAGACATATAATAGCATACTTGTCTATCGTACGCAATCAACGTGCTTTTTATCTTGAAGGATCAACTTTCTCGAAATCATTTTCAACATTTTTCACCTTCAATTGGTATATTGGCAATGATCAATATAGTTTAGGCTATATATCTTATTAATATTGGTACAGTTGGATATCGCATCTGACGTTTATTAATGCTTTTTCATTCCGAGGTTCGAATCCGTCTCGACGCTGCATTTTTTTTTCCTCAATAAACATAACGTTGTCGGCATAATTTTTTTCATTTGCTGGCTAACTTTTTATAGTTAAATTTATTTTTAAATTTAGTTCAACTCCCGTACTACAACTTGTTCGAGTATTAAATATTTAATACATAGAACGAGGCTTCTATACTCGATTTTTCGAACTGAATTATTTTTAAGCGTGTGTGTGTGTGCAATTACATTGCACCCACACATGCCACACATGCATCCGCATTGACTTTATACTAAGCAAGTTCAAGCCTCTGTTAAAATTTATACTTGGTGCCTCCGTTAATAAAGAGCGCAAAGTGTAGGGAAGGAAAAATTTGAAAGATTGGAGAAAAAGGATGGGATTCGTTTCGTCCACGACCGCTAGCTGGTACTTGTCAGTGTAGCGCGCTAGCGATCTAGCTACATACGAACACGTCTAACCCTTGCACTGATACACGTACATAACCGCGAGGGCGATATTGATATAGCGTGTGACAATTGGCATTTTTATTTCAATCATATTCCAGAATTCATTTAAATTTAATTTAACTCCTGTATATGATAAAAATGTTCATTGTCACACGCTATATCAATATCGCCTTGTTTTATCGGTTTGTCTTTGACTGCTGATTGCTTATTACAATTATTAGAGGACACTAAAGTTGAGTTCAGAGGATTGAATACTCATATTCTCAGTCCAATATTCGGACCAATAACTTATTAAATATAAAGGTAATTTATTGAAACAAAAAATCAGAAGCACTAAATAAAGGTTTCATCTAGTGCCTCTGATTTTTTATTTTATTCAGTTACCTTCATATTTGATAAGTTATTGGTCTGAATATTAGGTTAAGAACATGAGTATTCAATCCCCTTAAACGATCCAAAATTTGAATTAGCAACTGGTCTTTGTAACCAAGACGGTGTAGAGCATATTAATTCTAGATGTCGAGAAAGGGTGGGCCTCAATCTGAATCCAACTTGCTGCATGTATCGTCTTACATTCAGACACATCTTGTCGACAGACTTTATCGACACTCGTCAACGCGGAAATGTTACAATAACAGAATCGAATTCCTTGGTGAATTCTAATCAGCTTGGATCAAATAATGAAAATGTAGATTCATTAGCAGCTGTGGCAAATAATTTACCTGATGATTTATATTTATAAGAAATATAAGAGCTTTTACAGGCAGCTGAAATGATGGAATTATTTTCACCTATTGATTCAGCAGAAATAGTAGATCTTGATAGCAGAGGCATGAATAAAAAATGCTATTACTTTTTTAAGTGGTTATACAGCTAAAAGCGCTTTGAAAAAAAGTAAATGTTATGATTGCAAAAATGTTTTTATTAAAATTTTTGATCAAGAAGTTACCACTGATGAATATCACACTAAATGTAAAGAGTATGAACATTCTGATGAATCACTAACAGAAATAGAATATTTAACAAGACCTACAGAGCTTATTTCGACAACTATTTCTTGTCAATCACAAGGTTCTCAGCAACATCATACAAGTCTTTGGCATCAAAGAAAACTAATAGCTTGTTTGACCGAAGTAATAGAAAAAATTACTGAAGATAATTTTCCTGGGTGGTTTAGTAAAAATAATACATGCTATAAACATCGAATCGAAGCCTTACGGATTTTATTAAAAGTAAAAGTATTTAATACTATTCGGGTAAACAATCAGAAACGTAAAACAGAATCAAAAGACAAGGTAAACACAAATAGTCGTTAAATGAAAATTGTTAAAAGTGTTTAATTTTTTTTGTAAAAAAACATTTATAATTCAAAATTAAGTATTCGTATAACTATTCAAATAAGTAATAAGCGTTTAATTAAGAGAGAATCAGATACATGAAAAGCGTAAGAGGCAACTAGTGTAGAAAAGTTGAATTATCCACCAGCAAAGAACTCAAAAACTCATAAATGTACAGCAAATGCGGATTTTTGTTGTTTTGTGCCATATATACTTTTTTTGTTGGCAGATTAGCTTATGCAAGTAAGGAATCATAGTTTTTGGGTACAGAAAACGCAGAAACTGTCAATAAAAATCATACTTTATTAAAGTACAATCTTCAAAACTAATTACTAAGTGTACATATATACACATTCGTGTGCGAGTAGGCATTTGTGTGTGTAAGTGTGTTTACGCAGGCGCACGTGGGTGTACGTAAGTGTGTGATCAATAGTGTAAAAATAATAAAGAAACCAATAATATAAGTGTAAATATGAAATGTATGTATATATACATTGTAAACGTGTTCGTTGTATAAAAATTGTAGAGTATGTATAGTAACTGTCAGAAAGTAAGTTTTTTTGTGCCTCTGGCTTTTTTCTCACTCAAAAATTGAGATTTTCCATTACGTCTCGACAGTTTGTCCTAACAAGTTTTATATTATCCATAATATAAGTGCAATCACCTTTTATGGCTACCCTCTACAATCAGGGACCAAGGTTAGCCTGACTGCACTTTCGCGGTCTTGAAATAAATACAAATCATGGAATATAGTCAATAAAAAATTTTTTATTATAATACCATAGTTTTAAGAGTTGGACAAAAGTTTCAAATCACTTTGCCAATTTTTTTCGCATAAGCGCAAGCAAACCTAGGCAAAAAATGCAGCATGTCCGAGCCCGACATTTCTCCCGCTCTTCTAAATTGCACGTTTAACAAACGTGTAAGATTAAAAGATAATGTTTATAAATATATGAGCCGGTACAATCGTTTTAAGAAAGTAATGATATATTTCAGCAATTTTTTCCGCATACGAATTTATACACGCTAGCGAAAAATTCTGCCTTCCTCGAGCCCGACTACTCTTGTGCCGCCGTGAAATAGATGAAATGTACAGCTCTTAGACTCAAATAATGGTAACAGTTTTTTTTGAAGGAGATGCAAAGACTTGTGAAAAGTTATAATTTTTTTCGTGTACCTGCATATACACGTAGGCGGAGAATTCTATTTTCCCGGAGCCTGACATCTCTTTCACCTTCAAAAAAAGATGTGTATTAGTTAATATCCATATGCAAAATGGTGAAAATGGTTTCGAGAAAGTTGATCCTTCAAGATAAAAAGCACATCGATTGCATACGATAGACAAGTATGCTATTATATATCTGTAGTCAAAGAGATTTAATGGGATCGCTTTTGTTTCGATCATCAGCTGCACCTACACATATACTTAAGTAGTAACGGACACTTCCCCTTCGCTCCTGGTATATACCACAGCAAACCAATATACATGTATATATGTCCATGTCTACTCTTCTCTCTCGCTCTCGCAGGTGCACACTTTTGGCTACTACGTCATCGCCGATCGACGAGATGTGCGCCTTGATACCAGCGTTGGCCACGCCAGAGCGCTTGAATCAGCGGCTAAAAGTCAGTCTATTTAAAATACAGTTCATATTTTTTTCATCTGTAAGTATTACGCATAAGTCAGCAATAACGGAAAAATTACTAAAAAGTCGGTTTCTATTTTTTTCCATCTAATGCCATGGCTCGAAAATTTTGAAAAAATTCAGAATAGCAGAAAATAAGAAACTGCATGATACATTTTTTTTGGAGCTATACTTCTTAAAATCAATTCTATACGATGTTTCAAAATTTTCGAACGCTAGCCAAAATTTGAATTTGGTGCTAAAAATTTCAACAAAATTTCAGTTAACATAAGTTATATTTATATTCAACCTCCGTCAAGAGTCTGGGAAAATGATGAAAAATTTATTTTTGAAGTTCACTTTACACATAAATTTTTTCAGATTTTTTTAGCGTTAAGACAGTTTCACCCTACTTATCCGGCTAGGCCCTTTAGTGCCCCTATTTATATTAGTAATAGCAACATTTTTTGAGAATTTCAAGCTTTTTGGGATTTTAATTAAGATATTAAATGTTGAATAAACACGTTTCTTAAACTTTTAACGCAACTAGCAGGTTGACAATGGCACTTGGGATATCGCTCTAGATCTTATTTTGTAGATGATTAAGTTAGGAGCAAAAAATTATATAGGTGCGTAGTGCTAAAAATGCACAGAAAAGGAGATATAACAAATGTAAATAAAAGTCATTTTTTCCACTAATTGTTGAATAAAAAAATGAAGCACAACTTTTACACAGTACGGGTAACGATAATCGTATCTTACGGCAAAAAATACATAAGAATCAATCGAAATATTGCTACCACCCGGAAAATGCAGGCGAAAATCTCCGCCGTCTAGTCTATACCGTGAGTTTAGTGTGTTTGGGTGTACGTATGTATATACGTGTAGATGGCTGTGAAAATGTGTCTGAGTGTGCGCGCATACGTGTGTCATATACACATGAAAAGACTTGTTACTATTTATATTTAAATACAGTAAACAATTACCAAACAAATTTGCATGCTCTGGAGATCGATGCAGACGCTTAATATTTGTTCAACGGGTAGTTATTATGACTAAACCTCAAACTGTTTGAAAATACGCGATATCAAAAATAACAATTCTTATAAATTTTCGATAGGGGAAAAAAAATCATCGCGGAGTACAAATAGAGAGATGTTGGTTGATGCGAAAAAAACCCCTCAATTTTCAGTGTTTTAGATTATCTATGAGCGCATCCTGCGAGATCGGGCTACCTCGCGCGGGCGGCGCATTTTCCGCCCGCGCACGCTGCGTTTAGTTCGCTCATACAAACTGGGAAAAATCTTAAAAAATATTTAAAAAAAGCAAATCAATAGATTTTGTCCTGCGCTTCATGATGGTGCTATTTTTTTGGCTCAAAAACCTTTTTTTGTGGTTAAAATTGACTTAGAAGTTCATACCATTTCTCTAAAACTCGCTCGTTTTGGAAAATAAAATTTACACGAATCAAAAAAGCAACACTCAGACAGCATCTCCACAAATTTTAAGAGTGGAAAAGCATGAAATGCGTAAATGACAAGCAAATGAAAAGGTTGGCATGGGGTCAGATACGCGGTGCATGCAGTTACCGCTCGCGCCGCTGTGTCGCGCTTTATAGTGATCAGTGAGTCTGTCGTTTGTACTATAAATATATAGTAGTCTGTAAAGCGTAGCTCACTCAATGTCAACGTCTTTATTTGCTTGTCATTTACGCATGTTTTGCTCTCCCACTCTGAAAATTTGTTGAGGTGTAGTCCAAGTGTTGCTATTTTGATTCGAGTAAATTTTATTTTTCAAAACTGTGGCGAATTTCAGAGAAACGTCATGAACTGCTAAGTCATTTTTCACCACGAAAAAAGGTTTTTGAGAAAAAAGTAATAGCACTATCATAAAGAGCAGGTCAAAATCTGTTGATTTGCTTTTTTCGATTTTTCCCAGCCCATACGAGCGAGTCGAACACAGCGTGCTTGGGCGAATAATGCGTTGCCGCACGTGCAAGGTGGCCCGATCTCGCTGGACGCACCCCTATATGAAATTGATATGGAAAACTATTGGAAAAAATTGTAGCATGTTTAGGAAAGTCAAGCAAAATGATAATTTTTACAGGTGTCCTAAAGGGTATATAAACATATGGTAGGATGAATAGAAAGGTTTTAGTTGACGTTACGCCATAACCTCAATTTTCCTAATTTCTGGTATATCTTGGTAAAAAAACAACATAACTTGAAAAAAACAAACTTTTCTACTTTACTTTTGTTTTGGAATAAATTCATTGCATCTCATGTATAGTTTTTTTTTTATTTGTCATGACACTTACGCACATGACTTCCATCTCCTATCCATCACTCAGTCGCTCTCGCTCTCTCTTTTATTACATTTGTACACATTTATTAACTCTCAGAGTTCTCACTTTTACGGTGTGTTTTACGTGTGGAGCCCAATTTTTTTTTTCTTTATTCGTAAATAAGGAAATTTTTTGAGTTAAGCTACATATGACAGTCTTTATGCATGTTTGTATTCGTATACTTAGTTACAGCTGCGATACTTTTCGTATTACTGGATGCGGTGTGTTTTTCTTCATATGACAGTCTTTATGCGTGATTGTTTTCGTAGTATTGCAGTTATCCGTGATACTTTTCGTATCACTACCTGCGCTGTGATTGCCTTCGTAAAAAACATGTGAATGTCATAGTTTTTATATACATCTGTAGTGTGTTTGTGTTATTACGGGGCGTCAGTATGTGTCACGTGTCAGCGCGACATTAGAGATGTTATCAGCGTAGAAAGTAATAATCGGAAGATTCGATGAAAGTGGACAGTCTCCTACTAGCCAGCGTGTCTGCACGTCGTGCCATGGCTACAATATGTACTTCTCTTATCTACATACTATATTCTTTATTATTTTTTCTTTATTATTGTTTATTTATTGAATCGTTCAAGATTTATTAAACCTCCACCCAATTGACGAATATCTTCATTCCAGCGATCAGTGCACTACCTTAGAAACATCGAATAGGGTTATTTAAAATATCGTTTTGTAACAGCTATATCTACATTCATACATTCTCCGCCAAAGAAGTATACCTTCATACTTGGGTGCCCAAGCACCCTCTGACACGTTTTTTTTTTTATGATGCACAATAACGCTAGGTATTCCTTATTGTATCTTACCAATTTATTTAAACTTAAGACCACCGGTTCAAAGATATATGACGATTTTCGAACAGGCGCTTTTGGAATTAAAAGAACTACTTTTGCGTGTTTTCTATCTCTAGTAGATTTATCTTTAGAACATTTAATTAACAGTGATGCATAAAACAAATTGAAAAATAATCGCTTGTTTACTAAAAGCATCGCACCCAGGCAACGATGGGGTGTAAGTCATAGTTTAAGAACAACAATTATTTCTGCAATGTGCGAGGAATTACTAGTAAATAAGTCGAATAATTCTCAACGTGGTTTACAGTCTCATCGAATCGCCAAGGAAAATGAACCGTATAAAAATATTGTCGAAAATGTGAATCAACACTTAAATCACTTTGTGGACGATGTCGATGAAAATTATTTCTTCAATGTTTTAACTCGAAGAGCAGCGTCTACGGAAACAACTAATTTTTTGTTAGGCGTAAACGAAATGTGGGAAAAAAAGGAAGAATTTATTTAAGAATGTAATGCCCATGCTAATCATTTTCAAAAACAAATTTAAAAAAACAATATAAGTAATTATGATAAAAAAAAGTCAAGGATGGATCCAAAAAAGTTATTCTCAAAATGGAAAGGGACATTTTTGGGTGATTGTTAGCTATAAGGTTGAAAAAAAAATTGACATGGAGTTATGTTTATCGTTTCTTTCGGCACCAGCTTCTCCAGCACTTGGTAATATAGACGGCTGTATGTTAAAAACGGAGAAATCTGTTCTCTCCAAAAACTATGTGGTACAAAATCATCGTCTAGTCACATATTGTTTGATCGATATTTCGTTTTGTCCTTAAAATATTGCAAAAGAAAAGATCTAGATGAACGAAATCACGATCCGTATAAAATTAGTGGTTTATCTCAAAAACGACCTAATGATTTTTTAAAAAGCTTGCGTAACAGCAAGTTTAGATAAGCGCTTATCTCTTTTTTGGCTGATCAAATTAGAATAATGTTTTGATATACATACTAGGGAATAAAGTCTTGTATTTAACTATGGACGAGCGAAAATACTCATACAAAGTAGAAAACGATGAATTAATTAGATCAGAGGAGAGAGAGTCTGAATGCTTTCACGAGGAAGCAGGTACAAGAATCATTTGTCATTCAAGCAAGCTAAAGAATGTAAAAAATGTTAACCTTAAAGTGTCAGATACAGACATTTGAGTTATT
This sequence comes from Copidosoma aretas, assembly GCA_030522625.1. Classification (NCBI taxonomy): domain Eukaryota; kingdom Metazoa; phylum Arthropoda; class Insecta; order Hymenoptera; family Encyrtidae; genus Copidosoma; species Copidosoma aretas. The sequence goes on along the minus strand of JAPYYV010006252.1, from coordinate 4,714 downwards.
ATTCTTGGTAACATTCATAAATTACCTAACATTTAGATATTCTTCAGTTCCATTGCATTTAAACTAAACCAAGATGTACAGTATAAATTGTAGAACTTTATCTCAAATCTTAGGCAAAGATCTGTGTAGATCCATGCCAGGTTTTTACGCCATCTTGGGCTCAGACTACATCTCTACTATCTTTAAAATTGGCAAAGCTAAACCGTTTGAACTGTTAAAACAAAATTAGGATGTTTAAAAGACTTTCTTATCGCTGGTCGATCCAGAACACATTAACGATTTTAACATTATAGAATGTTTACAAGAATTTACTTGCTCACTGTACGATGTTTTTGAAAAAAGTAATAGCCTTTAACTCTTGCTGTATTCCACCGTGTTTTAATGCGTGAAAATAACAAATTTTGCACACGATTTACGTCAATAATATGTGGCAAAATGCTACGAATTCCTCGTGTTCGAATTTAAATATTGAAAATTGTGGCTAGTTTCAAGAATATGATCCAATTAAACTTGTGTGGTATAATATGCTGCAACACCTCTGATAATTAATGATATTTCCATTGTCAACCAAGAGGAAGAACCGGAATCTTACGACGACAATATTCGCTCTTAGAATGAGCCTGGAGGGGATAAAACGATATGCGCCAGCGCCCATGGTGGAGATACAGTGAAACCCGGGGGGAAGCAAGCAAACAAGTGATCGCCGCAAAATTAGAATTTATAGATAAAACAGAGTTTGAGTCGCGATATCATTGCGCTATAATTAAAAAAAAAATCAGTCCTTTCGAAAAAAGTAAAATACAGCTAGTAGGTTGGGTTTTTTTTCCTGCGAATTGAAAATAAGAGGTTGGAAAACCGAAGTGCACGTTGATATCTGTCAATATCTTTGTTTATGTGCGTTGTACTAGCATACATGAAGCTTAAAAGTTGTAGCTGATCAAAAAATAATATGTACGTCTTTATACCGTGTGGACCGGTGCAGGCATTTTGACAGTATGTTTGTTGAAAGTGTGAGATATTGATGAAAATGCGTGCAGTAGCGCGGCATGTACTCGCTCACTTTGGTCATTAGGACGTCAAGTAGTCGTCACGCGGAGCAGACACTGCGCCTGTCAATCTGTGTACAATTTTCTGTGTTCACTTTCCCAAGCAGTAACACTTTCAGCAAACATAATGTCAAAATGCCTGCACCGTCTCAGACCAGATAAAGACGTGTGTATTCATTATTTTATCAGCTACAACTTTTACGCTTCATGTATGCCAGTACAACGCGTATTAACAAAGATATTGACAGATATTCAGGTGCACTTCAGTTTTCCAACCTCTTATTTTCAATTCACAGGAAAACAAACTCAACTCACGAGTTGTATTTCACAAAATTCGAGAAAGTTGATTTTTCTTTTAATTGTAGCGCAATTATAATGCCACTTGTAATTTATTTTATTTATATATCCTAATTTTGCTGCGATCATTTGTTTGTTTACGCCCCCCCGTGGTACAAGCACTGACCACAAGCTGAGGGCACCACTTGCTATTCTCACAGCGAATACTATATTATGCATTAAATTCACTGTAATTATTTGCTACAATTAATATTTATGAAAACTAAGAGAAAATCATGATTTTTAAAGAATGAAATAAAAAAACAGACATTAAAATTTGTCTGCCTTACATTGATACAGCGAACATGCCTAAATAAGACAGCAAGGAGCCTCTCTTGACCTTCTATAAAGAGAGATATATTCTATATAGTGTTATGTTATATACTATATTATGTCACTGCCACTTTTTTGATATGTTGAAACATAACCTATAAAAAAGATGTTTTTTACCAAAATGATCAATTGTGATTGAAAAAATGCTAAAAATTTTATGTGACTTGGATTTAAAAAAAGAACAACTGTTAATTCAGAATAAAAACAACGTACGTGCATACTGTAATGAAATTATTCTGTTTTTAGGACTACATAACCTCACTTTTCTTTATTTTAAGTATATCATAAATTTTTAACCAAAAAAATCAAAATCTGATTTCGATCTCTTTTATTGACAATATGACCTTAAAATCAAAAGAAATTTTCAGGACAAACATCGGCCGCGCCTACAGATTATAATAAATTAAAATTTTTTTTTATGCGTAGGAGATTATGAGCTCTGAAGTGTGACTGCTACATTATTAGTATTTTAATACATAACCTATAATAATACCTTTCCCGTTGGAATTAATGAAATAAGATTATAAAAATGCCTGAAAATAATTATTTCATTATTTTTTGGAGAAAATTTATACGTATACACTTAGAAATAATCGAATATACACTGCTATTAATTTATACTAAGGTTTCAAAAATACATAACCTTACTTTTCTTTTCATGCATTTACTTATGAAATTGTGGTTAACGAAATTTTATATGATAAATGTTCCTAACCTCGCACTTGAGTTTTAAGAAATTTGAAAGACAATGTAACCGATAACTATCAAAAATGCCCTGTTAGTTATACGAATTCCAAAGAAGAATGATTAATATTTTCTGTTTTTGAGTCATACATAAAAGTTTAGGCACACTAATGAGACTTGATTCACTAAGGATTACGCATGAAATTCAGTATGCATAAAGATAAATTAAAAATGCATCACGTGCTATAAAAGTAGCTTGGGAAAATAATACAAGGTAAACATTATAAGGTAATATTATAAAAAGTATTTTTTTTATTGGTATACTTAAAAAATTGTCGTAGAGTTTGTATTTAATCTGATAGATATTGTATCACATTTTTATTTCCTATATAACTCTGCTTATTACCAATATAAAAGGAACATGGAACTGATAAAAATGATATAATCACGTGACAATATTAATCTAAATGTTTGTACTGTACAGTAACTAATTTAACAGAACTGTAAGAATCCAGTCTCATTGGTCTGCCTAAAATTGTATGTATATCTCGAAAACGGAAAACATTAATCATTCTTCTTCGCGATTCCTATAACGAACAGGGCATTTTTGATGGTTGAAGGTTATATTGTAATTCAAATTTCTTAAAACTCAAGTGCGAGGTTGAGAACATTTGTTATAAGCATTTGATTTCCACAATTTGACAAAAAAATACTTGAAGAAGGAAAAAGTTAGGTTATGTGTTCTGAAAACCTTGGTAATATTAAATGGCAGTGTAAATTGGATTATTTATAAGTATATATATATATTTTTTTTTCCAAAAAATTGATAAAAAAAGTTATTTTTATGTATTTTTTATAATATTATTTCATTAATTCCAAGTGAAAAGATATTGTTACAGGTTACGTCTTAAAATACAAAAAAAGTTGCAGTGACATTTTAGAGCTCATTATTTCCTACGCATGAAAAAAAAAAAAATTTTTCTTATAGAATCTATTAATTTTTTTTATATGGAATGTTTATTACGCACGTCTTCTTTTCTATTAGCATTGTTGTTTTGTGCTTGATTGAAACAACAACAATATCAATCAAATAAGAGATTTGAATAATCAACATTCTGTGTGGTAAATAGGCCAGTAATCCGCCCATTGTAAGGGTCGACTGACGTAAATTTCAGGGGGCTGTCCCTGGTGTTTTCGGCCTCCACGGCGTTTGCGGCGGGCCCCCTTGGTCTTGGCTTTCGTCGGGTCGTCACCGAAATGAGTCGAGGGCCCCACGCTAGGAAGCTGCGGGTTAGGCCTGACTCGCGATCCATTCTGTCGTCCTCCAGCTGGCGGAAGCACCTGCGGGGCCCAGGGGCTCGAAACCGGCACTATTCCTGGTATTGGGTACGGTGTCGCCTCTTGGTTGGCTTCTCCCAGCAGGGCCCGCCAGTTAATAGCTCTCGGGGTGGTGGACGGCTCCGGACCCTGTCTGGCCTGCACTCGCGCGGTAGGCGGCGCTCTAGGCGTGGGATCGGGCATATTCGGGGCGCCCTGATGGTTCGGCAGCTATCGGCTCTGCTCCTGAGGTGTTTCCAGCTTTACCCGCAAGTACCGCCATCCCATCGCGCCGATCCTGTTTCTTTGCCTTCGCCCGTTCGTGCTTTCCCTCCTCTTCCTCGAGTCGCTGTTCTTCCACTCTCCACCTCTCCCGGCGAAGTAGCGGTAAAGAATCCTTCCCCGGCGTCAAGATGGGCATCTCGACGTCTGGTAGGGAGAGCCGGAGCGCTCCCAAAGATTTAATCTTCATCGGAATCTCGACAGGGCGCTCAACCCACTCTCGAAGAGTCATCACCGAGAGTGCGTTGGTGGGTAGGAGGACCTCGGTGGTAATACAGGGCAGGGGCCGTACTGACATCTCCCTTTCGGGCTGATATGTTCCCGCTAATATCAGCCCCTCTATCTCATGCTGTTCGGATTCTTCCAGCGGGCACAGCTCGTCCTTGCTCCCGGAGCGGAGCAATTCGTCTTCGTCCGGTTATAATGGGGTTACCAGCAGCTGTATGGGATCTGATTTCGTAGGGGCCTGCCGGGCCCTTGGACGGGGTTCGACAGTCGTGGTTGCCGTGACTCGACAACGTCTCGGAGGAGGTGTCAAGCCCGTCATCCTCTCCATGGCCGCCAGTAGATCAACCACCATGGTATGCGCCGAGTTCAGGCGTGTCATCGGTCCCTCTCCAAGGCGTCGAACTCCGCAGTAATGTCCCCGCAAGTTTTGTCCGACATAGTGGACGTAAACGATGGATTCGGCGTTGAGAGATCCGTAGCTAACAGCT
>JAPYYV010006251.1:0-24578 GCA_030522625.1 Copidosoma aretas | reverse complement strand
AAAACTGAGTGTATTTCACCGGGAATCGAACCACTCGACCCCTAGAACAGTGTTGTTTCTGAGACTAGCACGCTAACCACCGAGCCAACACTGCTCCTCGCTTGCCTCTTTATTTAGAGTGATAGCGTTGCTTACTGTATTAGGTGCTCTTAGCCAATCTTTGTAAATCGATGTATGATGCTTAAGGTTGCACCGGTTACAATGCCTTTTAGAATTACAGTATTTGGTTGTGTGAGTATCAAGCAATTGAAACACAATTTATGACTCTGAAAAATGTTCTTTTCATCCTCCCACGATAATTTGCTAAAACCTCCACAAGAAAACAAGAAACGTTCCAAATTACAACATGGACATTGGTTTCCTGTTGTTGCTACAGTTTGATGAAAAGAAACGACCTTATTCGATTTAGGTTGCTGAGCAGTAGCGGAATGAAAAAGCCGAGACTGTCAAGAGTATGACTTTAGTCACAGTACTTGTGAAGAAACAAAATCACGTAATTATCGTTGTGTGGATAGAATATTGCTGATACCGAGTACTTTATGCCATTCTCTATCAGTTTGATGATCAAATTTACTTTAGGTGTTTGTCACAAAAAGATCAGCGTCACCTATATTCCTACGAAGAGATTAAAGAGGTCAATAAAGCCTAAGACTGCCTTTGAAATTCTTTTAACTCAAGAACAATTATTCATTGGCGGAAAACTCAGAATTTTAGAAGGGTGGGAAGCTACTAATCTCCGATTGTTGTGATAATATTGTAACAACGTATCCCAAGCCTGGGTATAGCTTTCATCCGTTGACGGAATATTCTTAATAAGGTCTAACACTTGACTGTTAGGGTGCGCCCTTAAATGTTGATACTTGATGATTTGGGGCACCTCAGTTTTCCGATGCACAAGAGCACGAAAAACGTCACGAAAATTCTCCCAATCTTTAAAATTACCAGAAAAGAATGGCAAATAAACAGAAGGCAAGAAAAAAACATTGTGAAATGCACTCAACGAATCAGAATTTGAACCTTTAGTAGGATCATTACTATGGTCAGCATATAAGGACGACAAATAATAGACAAAATCACCTGTGGTTGAATAATACAAGTAATCTACAGTATAAAAGAACTTCTTGGTAAAATAAACTTGTAATCAACAAAGTCTGATTCCAAGACAGCAGCATGATCAGTTTTAAACTGTGCAAAGTTATCTTTAATCTGTTGCAACCTAGCCGTAGCTGGTCCTCGTGTGATTTTCTGTTGACCAAGTTTCTTAAAATTAGTGAGGGCATTTTTAGTCTTGTTATAAAGTATAGTTTGACTATGACGACAATCATCCATATTAAAGCAAATGATTAGAACTGACTAACAAAATCAAGAAGAACCTATCGAATTGAACAATGTCACAAAGAAAATATTTTGATCTACTTGTTGTCCGGGTGAACATCAGCAATCCACCTACTCGAGAACAGCACATCTTTCAGCAGCAGTGTTGAATCAAACCCTACAGTCGCTAAACTGGAGTAATATAATTTAAAGTGTACACTAGTTATATCAAATCATTGAAATATAATGTTAGGGCTTGTTTCACTAAAAATCTGTGTTATCTAACTATCTTCAATTAAGTTGCTTGCTTTCAGTCAATTTTAACGTGTTCAGAAATATAAATATTATGACGGACGATAAAAACAGCGTTACATACTATAATTAGTCAATTATTATATACTACAAAGAAATAAATCAATTATTTAATAGATGGTAATTCCAATTCTAAACGCTGAATGTGAATTATAGTACAATGATACAACAAGCTGAACTCGTTTAAATCAAAATCACATTAAACTAATTAAAGTTAACGCAATAAGAATCACGTATGTCAAACAAACGAGCAAACCTGCAGACCAACTAACGAGTAAGCAGCCAGCAGCAATGTCAACAACGGAGCCACCCGGCTAAGGTGGCCCGCAAATAGCTGGCCCGTGTATAGCCCGTTAAGACGTAAACAGTAGCGCAGGCAGTGGTGGCTCGCAGCAAAATGTAGCTGATGATAGCTAGATTCGTTGACTAGCAGTGACAATCAGATAATAGACGAATCAACAGTTACGTTGTAATAAAGAAGTGCAACTAGCTCTAATAGAGTAGTATAGCTGTACATAACACACAGGCAAAGGGCTAGCTAACAAAAGCCGATGGCTATAAACAAGCCATCATGAAGTGTAAATCTACACGAGCGGCAACGAAGGCCTAGCTTAAAACGAGCCAAGCGTTATTGGCAGAATTACGTGCGTGTATGCATGTAGATCGTGAGCCTATACAGTCGATGCGTCGGTGCACCGACTGCGTTTACCTCTACAGCTTCAAGTCAAAGGCTATGACAGCCGTATAGTTAGGCACCACATCGTTACACTAAAGATGACTGATGCACCACGTACCTGAGCCCAATAGTAAGCCAATATCCTCTCTCCTCAATCCGGTCCGAAGGATCTTGTTCAAAATCGGCGTAAGTGGACTGTATAATATTTGGAGCGCCAGAACCTAGGAAGACGAAATAAAAGTGACATAATAGGCAAAGAGGCACAATAGAAAAAACAACCCGTAGAACAATGCACTAACACTTAATAATAACTACATACGAACAAAAGACTTATACTATAACGAATTAATCACTTTTTATTAGAGGTAAATAATGATGATTGTAATTTTGTACATCAAGTAAAAAAACAATAGTATAAGTCAATCACTAAAAAAGTGATTGAAAGGTTGCACGCGTAGTTCGTAATAAAGTACTTATTTAGGCAAAGAAAAATGCTGATAACACAGAAGTTACAATAACCTTCTATGGTCTTCAAAAGCCACTAGTAGCGAGCAACCTGCTTGCATATACTGCAGAGGCGAACAGCCGTTGCACGGTTGCAGCAGCACGCTGCATGTAAGACTCTACATGAGTACACGGAAAGCAGCTATTGGCTAGTTTGCGGTTCAACGAGCACATGCGATTGGCTAATACCTTAGAGTCTTCTATCAAGACATAATACATGCTACGCATAAAAGTACATGTGTACAGAAAACTGTCATCGCGTAAACTTATGAAAAGCAGCATAAGGCGCTTCATTCAAAATTATTTATTTAATTTTTGACAATTACTAATTAAGTAATAGGCCGTCGCTAAATATTTTTACAATTTTTTATTTGAATTTCCTTTGTCTGCTGGTCCGTCTGTCTGTCCAGAACGAATTTTACAATCGTATTTTTAATACATTTAGCTATCCGATCTTGCTCAAATTTTGCACACATTTGGTTGAAAAAATATCAGCATACAGTATGATTGTTATTATATTCAATCGAATACAAAGACCACGACAAAATTGCGAGAAATGTTTTACTACAACCCCCTTAACTGGGGTATCAATAAGATGGGGTTACCAAGTGGAGTACAGTAAGCTGTGATACATTCAACCCGATATGCAAGGCAGAGCTAGACGGAAACCTAAGCAGAAATGATAGTTGTGAATATTTACGTTTTCGTCTATCAAACATTGATCAAGGCAGTAACTTTAAGTAGTTGGTTCGTCACATAAAGTTGTTTTGCTCGTTGCAATTTGTCAATAAGTGTAGGATGTTTCAGATGGCTCCGAGATATAAGCACTCAATAGGATAAGAGTTAATACTCCGAGTTTTTAATACACAGCAGCCGAAAATGTTAATGCAAGAGCTCGGAAAGTATTGAAGTGCACTGGTTACAGATTAGAAATCGTATACTACAAACTTGGGAGCACCTGGCCTCGGTTATGCATTGAGCACTGAGGGCGCAAGGCTCCAAGCAGCAGTCTTCGGAGTTGGGAATCTGAGGTTCCCAACGTTCGAGGAGCTAGAGCTCGATGGTTTCCGAAGTCTCGTAGTCTATCAAGCGTAAACTCTTCTGTGATCGAATAACAAGCAAATATATGGTGATACGTCATTTGGTAAGCATTATAATACACTTCTAATTCATAAAATTTCTCTTGTAATGCAAATCACTACATAAATTCTTACTGTGAAAACAAATGACGGTTGTAATGATTTTTGCATAAAAGCCTGTACAATTTCACGAGAAATCACGTTATTGAGGGGCTGCATACGAAAAGGGCACATATCCCATTTAGATTTCACAGGCTATATGCCCTCTGCGTATCCAGCCCTTCAATTAACGTGATTTGTGGTACAATTGTCTATGCACTTATGCAAAAATTATCATAGCCGTCATTAGTTTTCCCAGTAAAAATTTATGTAATAATTTGTATTACTAGATGAATTATATGTATAAGTAGTATCTTATAATTCTTGCTGACCGACGTATTACTATATATTTAGTTGTCTTGTTATTCTATTACATTATCTTGCTATTCGATTACAAAAGAGTTTACGCTTGATAGTGGGACTCTGAGACTTCGGAAACCATCGAGTTATTGCTCCTCAAACGTTAGGAACCTAAGGTTCCCAACTCCGAAGACCGATGCTCTGAGCCTCGCTCCCTCAATGCTTAATGCATAATCAAGGCCAGCCGCTCCCAAGTTTGTAGCATACGACTTCCACTCCGTAAACAGTGCACTTCAATACTTTCCAAGCTGTTGTATTACCATTTCCGACAGCTGTGTATTAAAAACTCGTAGTATTAGCTCTTATATCCTAATGAGTACTTATATCTGGGAGCTATCCGAAAACTCGGAAACATCCTACCACCAAATTGTTTTTAGTATAGTCGCACTCCAGAAATAAAGCTGATCCGCCAGGCAGTTTTGGACCACTTGAACTTGCAACTAAAAAAACTTGAAAGTTTACATTCACTGCAAAATTGTTGTGGGATATCATAAATTACTGTCTACAATTTGACATACCTATATAATCGTATATTTTTGTATTGCAAATGAAAAATTACAATTTTTCAATAATAATTTTTTTCTTAATCTTAAGGATTTTAAGCTTAACTAATAAATAAATTCCTTTTTTTATTGATAAAAAATAAGTAATGCTTAAAATTGCAATGTTCCAAATAAATTTTTCGGCGGATTTAAAGAAAAAAGAGTTCTTTCGTACAACCAATAAGAATAAAAGTAGGTTTTTTTTTTTTAAATCGCTGTGAATCTGTAATAACATTAAGACCTGAAATTAAAGCATAAGAAATCGCAGCGATTGAAGCACTTTCTTTTTCATAGAATAATTTTTCAACTGCATAGGGCTCTCTATATTATTGCTATAACTAAGTATGAATCGGCATATTCCCGTACCGTGCGAGAATTTGATCAGTAAGAGGAACTTTCTAGTGGCACGGCACGAGCTCCGCACACTGATTAAAAAGTGACTTTTTTGGTTTAAAAATTTCTAAAGACGTCGATTTTCAACTGATTAGGACAGTTTTTTTTTAAATTAAAAATGAGAAAATTTGCAAGTTATCTGTGAAAGCCGATTGTAGAATTTTTGCTTTAAATTTGTTGTATCTAACCTCAAAACTTTAAAAATGACATAATTCGTCTACTGAATAGTTTATTTCTTCTCCTCTAATTCATTTAATCACATATTGTACAGTGTACTATGGTTAAAAAGGTCGCTGAATACGAGGCCACCCTAAGAATTAAAAATGGCAGATCCGATATGGCGGACCTAAACTTTAAGGTTCACGAATCTCGGAAAATAATCATTATGGCTGACTCAAATTTATAAATATTCTTTAATCTTTACGAAAAAACATGCACTAAGGTTTTTATCGCTACTAATCAAGAATCTACCCTCAGAATTAGGAAACTTAAAATGTCAAATCCAATATGGCTGATACCAATTTGAAAATTTCATGCATCTTGGTAAAAAATCTTACATGAAAGTTTTCTGGGTCGCTTATTACAAATCTGCCCTTTCGATTCAGCAATTCGTAATGGCGCGGTTGGATCCGAAATGGCTGACTAGAATTTACAAAATTCACGAATCTCGGGGAAAAATTTATTATGGGTATATTAGAGATAGCTGATTACAAATCTATCTTGGAATTCGAAAACTAAAAATGGCGGATGTAATATGGTTGATTAAAATTTAAAAAAAATTATGAATCTCAGCGAAAAATCTTGGATAAGGATTTTTGGAGTCACTGATTACCAATACATCTTTTAATTAAAAAATTAATAACACATGATTTAACATAGCAAACTAAATCTCGATAAAATAAATAAATGTTATTAAAATCGTTGTCTATCAGACGATTGTTATAAATAAATGCGATTTGAAAAACTTGGTACTTTTCAAAGCCGTTGATTATGAATATATTTTTTCAAGAAACACGTCACAATAATTGTAATTGTGAAAGAGATTTCAAAGTGCTGTTAAATCTCACAAAAAATTAAATTATAAAATTTGTATTCTGCTTTAGTTCGTGTATTTTAGATGTGTGATTACAAATTAGTATTTATTTTTTTATGAATATTTCAAACTTATAGAAATATGCGTCAATTAAAAAGTAGTGATCGAAAAACATCTAAGAGACATTCAAATAATAATTATTATGATATTTATAATTAACATCTAAACGGTATAAAGACAATAGTTTCTAATTAGAATGGAAATAAATTAACTACAAACGGGCAAAGAAACCATCAGAATATTCATGACTGTTTGAACGGACTTTAATGTATAATAACAACTTTAATTACATGTAATTACAATTTATAGTTTAAATTTCTCATCCATAGTTCTATTTTGTACGTCAAATAGATTATAAAAAAATTATGGACACCTATTTTTTGTTCATTTGAAAATGAAAAAAATACACATCCAATATTTTTCGATGATCTACTTGACGAACCAAGTATCATTTTTCATGCAAAGTCTCCATTACAAACACTAGTAATTAAGTCCGTGCAACAGTCGTAATACTGTAATCAATTACAAATATTTCTTTTACTTGTAATTGAGGCCTCATGCAATAGTGACTTTTCATTAGTTATGATTGAACCAATTAGAAGTATTTTAATTACTTGTAATTTCAATTTTGCATTAGTCTCATTCTTTTCATGAATAACAAATGTAATAAAATTTGATCAATGATTGATTACAGTTTTGACCAACGCTTGTAGTATATCTTAACAGTGTGGAATAGACGAAAATATTATACAACAAATTGGTTTTAAAGTAGTTCTATTCATTGTTTTTCTTCACCTTTAAATCGTATACAACAAAAATGAAAAAAATTATCATGAATATAAGATCTGCTGTAATTATTTTCAACTTAAATTAACTATTGAGGTTTACTATGCTTGTCTGTGCTGCCCTAACTTCCTTAATATATTACGTAATTGTCTATTTGAGTAGGTATAAAGTATTAGGAGATTTCTGACTTCAATTGATATTGTCCATTAAACTCACATCGTCAAAAAAAAACATAATAATGATAATATTAATAATATTGATGATTATAATAATACCAATAATAATAGGTGATAAAAAACAAAAGAGCTTCATTTTCCGAATGTTTTTCTATTAAAAAAATTGAACCAACAACAAATTTTTCATCATCGCAATACCTTTAGTAATCATTATATACAATCTAAATTAAGTAAATATGCAAAATAGAATACCTTGCTGAGAATCGAAGACATGACTTATCAGTAGCAAAGCCGTTCAGTCGTATTGGCTATCGCTACATACTTTATATGTTCGATTAGTTATTATATTAATCATGTAAAAACTGGACAGGGCTTAGGCCAGTGTTAGGTTAATACTTTTTCTATCTTGCCTATCCTCGCAAAAACCTCTTTGTCCTCCTTGTCCTCTTAGTCCTCAGTAATATTTTATCGTTAACTTTAATAAAGCGTATCTTGTGAGAACAGAACAAAAAGGACAGATAGGACAAAAGGGATTTTTTTAGAGGTTTTAGAAAGGATTTTGAAAAGATTGAGAGTTGATAGCCCTTCCGTAAATAACATTACCAAATAAATAAACTATTGCACACATTATAATCAAAGTTAAAGTCCTATTGATGACATTATCAATGTTTTTTAAATTTTGCAATCAACTTTCGTCCCTGATACAATTGGTTTTCAAGATATTTTTAGTATATACAGTGCATATTCGCAGTCTTATATCTCCTTTATCATACCTGGAAGACTTTTTGAAAAGTGTTTCTAACGATTCGTCGAACTTTTCATTATTTCTTAGACTAATAAAACCCTATTGAGCATTTTTTACTAATTACAAACATTCCATTTTTGTATTCTTAGGCTAGCAGACTTGAGGTATGTTTTATTAATATTCATCCTGAACACTTAATGTGTTCGGTGGGCTTACACTCGAATGTAAAAACAGTAAAAATTAAAGGTAGAAAGAGTAAATTTGTTTAGGAGGCTCTCCAGCATATATACAGCACTAAACTTCAAATAATTATGTAGTTGTCATTTAAAACTCAATTTTTAAGGGGATTGTTGTATCAAAAAGGGGATGCTTTATAAATAGAAAAAAAAAGTTTTCCTAAAATTTCCTGCACCGCATGTGCGTATAATTTCAGTTTTTAGAAACATTATGGTAAAAAATGACTTTCTCATTGGTTTTTCATTCGAACTCAAATTTTCAAAGTTTGTTTTACTCCTCAAACGATTTCAAATAGGGTTTTTTTCTCACTTATAAAGTACCCCCTTTTTGGATACAACAATCCCCATCATTTTTGAGTATTGAACGACAGCTCTATAATTAGTGCTATATATATGTTAGAAAGCCTCCTTACATAACTCATTCGAGGGGCGAATTCTAATTTTCACTTTTTGCAAATCAGGAAATTGAACTTTCCCTTTTTCAAACACTGGAAATTGCCACAATTACTCTTTTCAAAACAGTAAATTTTGAAGACTACTCTTCTCAAAAGAGGATATTCGTAAAATTACTATTTCAAAGAGAAGAAATTCAGTCCAAACTCATTTTCTCTTTCTTAAAGTATAAAAATAGAAATTAACTCTTTTGAATAAAGGAAATTTAGAAAATCACTTCTTTAAAAAGTGCAAACTCGTATTTTTGCTTCTTACGAAAGTTAAAATAAGATTTTAATCTTTTGAAAAAAGGAAAGTTGTGATTATAATTATTGTAACGCCTTACATATGTACGAGCAATTCAGTATTATGTGTTGGATAATTTATTTTGATACTGTTTTATATTTGTGTGCGTGGTATTTCTCTTGTGTAATGGATGAAAGATTTCAACGGATAGGAAGTACGAGCTTCTTAAACAACTATAAGTCTACACTGTAATATGCTGAATATCTTTAAATGCATGTGTGAGATTAAGTGAGGTTAGGATTGGACATAAGATCGATTTGATCGAATCTTTCTTTCTCTTTTTCTCTCACGGGCAATAACGTATTAAACTTATGGCGCTGAAATCATTTATATACAATTTTAAGTATCTATACAGGTGGTGATAGTTTTTTTTTTCCGCATGGCATATACATCAAAGCAGTTTATTTCTGCAAGGGCTCTGTTTATGTCAGTGATATACTGTGTTTATGTACTTTTACATAATAATATTTCCATCTCGTCCAAGAGAGAGAATAAGAGAGAATAATTCGATTAACTCGATCTTATGACTCACCTAACCTCTCTGTCGATCTTACATATGCAGTTACATATCTTAAGCATATGAACATGTAGACTTATATTTGCTGAAAGAGACCTCTCATCCGTTGTACACGAGAAAAGCCATGCAATCAATAAAACAATATCTAAAAAATTATTAATTACAGTACACTCAAGTGCACGTACATACTTATTTTTTTTACTCTTTAAAAAAAAGAAAAACACTAGTTTGCCCTCTTAAAAAGTGTGAATTCCTAAACTCCCTCTTTTAAAAAAAGTGAATTTGATTTCTATACTTTGGAAAAGAGGTAATTTTAATTTGGGCTTAAATTTTTCTTTTGAAAAAAGGAATCATACCAATTTCCTTCTTTAAAGAGGAATCTTACAAAGTTCCTTCTTTTAAAAGAGTAATCTTTCGCATTCACTATTTTGAAAAGATCAATTGTGCCGATTTCCTCGTTTAAAAAGGAAAAAGCTCAACTTTCTTCTTTGAAAAGAGTAATAATAATTGATTTTAGAATATTTATTCAAGCTTCCTGAGCACCTTCGAACATTTGATCAATAGGTAACACTGAATATTTTATTATTCCATGAATTAAAAGTTTGTAAACTAGTGTAGGCATATAATACCAGGGATACTATTGTACAACGTCTTCAGCTAATTTAACGCCATCATGCCAAAAATTTTCTTCATTAATAGCATGACCACATGCAATAGTTTGCAATATAATATAAAACCGATTAATAAAATCTATATCAATCACTGTTATTTTAGCAACTTTTTTGTAGTTTTCAAAAAAAACCTCGAGCAGTGTTTCTCTTGTTTTAAGTCCCACTAGCGGCTTTTGGCCCCTCAAGGATCAAACCCAATTCTTTATTATAGGCTGCTTGTATATTTTTAATTTGTTTTTACAGATTCTTTTTTTTTATTTTGAACGAGCCTGCCAGTTTTTTAAGTCTGACTTGTATGACAAATGTTGTAAAAATTAAATGCACCGAATCCATCAATGGATTGCGACAGGTCACATTGTGAGTGATCTGTAACAACTTCCTGTTCCAACATCTTATTTATATCATTTCATTGACTAGATGTACAATTACGTAGATAGCAACGCATTGCAGATATATCAGTTAATAAATTGCAAACTTTAGTATTTATCTTTATCAATCTCAAATTATATTTAATACACACTTCTTTTCCGGAAATAGTAGTGTTAAATAGAGTCACGTTTTTTTTACTATTCCACATCTTTAGTTGTTGTTTTTGTCAAATCCACAGATTCTTTTGAATATTCAATTTCAATGGGCCGACAAAATCTTGTCGATAATGTTCTTGGTTTTTATCAAACTCTAGTAGTTTTCTTTTGTAAAGTATTAGTATAATAAATTTGTAATGGGACAAAAGACGTGGAGAAACTACATTTATCACTATGACTATTTTCGTCAAGCTTCTGTTTATATTTAGTGTGTCCTGAACTACTATTGCAACCCCACTTACAAAACAAAGCTAAATTTTTACGATTTTCCTCTGATAAAATCTGTATAACTTTCATTTGTAATATTACGTTCCAGCCTGTGATCTAATAGCGGTTGTAATTTTAATTATGTTTAATCTAGAATGAAAGAGGGACCTGAAGTTGAATAACATTGTAGTTTTCGCTTTTATACCTTTTGATATGGTAGTATCATATTTGATTTGTTTTTCAAATGAGCGTTGCGCAGCTGCTGATAATGGCTTTTTGACAGTTGAAGTTCGATAAATAAATAATGATAGAGCTTTGTCACTTGTAAAATATATATTTGTTGTATTTATATTTTTTTAGCTTTTGTAGGACTTTCGTAATATTTTCTTCCACTGTAGCATTTTACCTTTAGCCGGAGAACTTTTTGGCGGAAGAACTTTTTTATGCAGCAAAAAGTTGTTCAGTCGATAATGTTGCTCGTAAATTTTCAGTTTTTCTACGCTTACTGTAATCATAAGACTCTGAAAAACTTATTTCTGGCCAAACTGAAGTAGGCTTTTTGTATGATTTTTATTTTCTGGATCATGTACTGCAAAGGTTTTTAATAGCCAATTATTATTTTATTTTTTTTAATTTTCCTTTGTTTGGTTATCATCATTTTATCTCTTTTTCATCTCGAACATCAGTTTTGATATTTTCAGTTGCTCGTCATTTGATGGTATACATTTAGAATTTTGTTTTTCGGACAAAAATCTTCCTATTATTACATGCATGTTTCTAATATTGTCTCTGAGTATTGTTTTTATTACACTAAATAATTCGAGCCTTGTCTGCAGTCAAATTACTGGGACCTCAAAAAATACTTATACATTAAACATTTACAATGAACGTCTAAAAGACGTATAAAAAACGCCTGTTTTATGAAATCTTGGTTATAAGTACTCTATAGTAATAAATTTTTTATTCTTACTTTGTAAATTTTTTTTATTATATCATTATTATTAATTTTTTTCATTACATCATTATTAATAATTTTTTTTTCTTAACTCCAGAAATTTTCGTTATGATCGTTTGAATGGAGTGATATTTTTCCTCAGGATCGACATACTTTGTGAGAGATTGGTAAAAATAAGTATAGAGATCGGTAAATGTTTATTGCTAAACTCCGGGATAAGATGGGTTACTATATATATGTTTGTTATTATTCTATTTTTTCTCAGGCGCAATTGATGTGTTTTGATCACTATAAGCTTCACTCCTAAATAAATTAATGCTTTCAGTACTATTGGAATTTAATTAATTGTCAAAATAATTCTCAAAAATACCGACCTGTTGCTTGTTTATCGGGATTACACTGTTAAAATTATCAAGTTCAATTCTCTAAGATCGTTATAAGTTTCACACATCGAGAACACTGTTGGCTCTCACTAGATAGCCTTCAGGCATCTTCTAGAGGATGCACTCCAGGTATCCCACCGTTGCCACCAAAATCTGTTATGACCTAGTCCTCTGCCGTAAAGCACTGTGCCATGAAACTTCTCTATGGCTGGTAGATAGCGCTAGTAGGGCTAGTCCGTTACCTTATTATCTCCGTTATACCTTATATAGTCCGTTACGCGCTATACTAGCTCGTATTAGCGCTAATTCCAGAATTTTCTTACGTTCCTTCCTGATACATATAAAATTAATCTCCTCAATATCAAAATAATTCTTTTTGTTTCAGGATACAAGATTATTTTTAGGGCTTCCATACTTATAATCATAAATGTTTCGTGTATGATTATGTACATCGTCATTCTATTTATGATTATTATTTCCTCCATAATCAATATTCGCAAAACTAATATCATCGTTGTTTATATTTAGTCAATAATTACTAAAATTATGGTCGGGACAATTGGAGTCCATTCTTAACTGTGTAATGTGAGTCTGCATAATAATAATATTCATGTACATGTTCCTAATTAGAGTCCGCCCTCAACATGCTAGGATACATGTATATGTTCCTGATTCGAGTCCGCCCTCAACATGGTATAACTAGACTATATTAATCATTAGGGCCCTTTTCATGCTCACGCAAAAACGCTTAAACGCTCAAAAGTTTGATCAGTTTCAGCTTTTCAACGTCTAATTTAAGAGAAGCTGATGTAATTATATAAGCATAGATATATAAATACATGCATATTCTTAAGTTAAGATAACCATTTTCAGGCTGAAACTTGCGCACGATTTAGCGCCTGGCTGCCGCCTGAAGTAGCCAGACAGCCAGCCAAGCTAGGCTCAAGTTTTGTCCTTCAGTCAGTGCTTTTTATGCTTTGACATGCTGTTTCTAATATATTTTAGGGCCTCCTGCACAATATTGCGTTCAAAAATTTGTGAAAGACTTTTTTTTCTAAATGTATGTTTAGGGCCTTCTGCACAACTTTGCGTTCAAACATTTTTTAAAGTATTTTTCTATATACATGTATCTTTACAATTTGATAATTTTGGGTATCTATAGGAAATCAAAACTATGGACTTCAGAAAAATTCTATCAACGATAAAGGTCATCTGAGAATCTAGACGACCCGGACTAACATCTCCAAAATTCTGCTGTCTTATTAGACTAAATATGTTTACTTAAGAGTCGTTAATTTATTAATATGAGATTAAGTTAACCATTGTTAAGCTAAAACTTGCGCAAATTTCAGCGCCTGGCTGTTTCTGATATTCTGTAGGGCTTCCTGCACAACGCTGCGTTTAAGAATTTTTACAGGTTCTTTTTAACATAAATGTATCTCTGCAACTCAATGAACTTAAAAAATTCTTATTTTACATTGATTCTACTTCTTACAACCAACCCTCAAAGGGGGTATCTATAATATATCATAACCATAGACTTCGGAAAAATTTATCAGCGACAAAGGTCATCTGAGGATCCAGACGACATAGACTAACATCTTCAAAACTTCTGATGGCTTCTTAGACTAAAAATGTACCCAAAAGTCGTTGATTTGAGAGCGTTTGATTTTATTGTACTAAGGCTCTATTCGGCCGGTTCATTTAACAACATAGTTCAATAATATCATTCTTCATATTTCTCCCCCCTTTTGCACCAACTCCCAAAAAACTAAACTCTTATTCTTTACCGTATATTCACACTCCTTTAACATAGCGTAAGGGTATCCTCACATGGAGCATTCCTAACAAGTACTAACGGAAGGAGTCTGGGGGGGCTGTGGGAGTGGTGGGTATTAAAAAAATTTTGTGGGGGAGGGCAGCAAACAATTTTTAATAACGAAGAAAATGATAGCATTTTCTTGTTTTGTGGGGAAGGGGGAGTCAATTGAGAATTTTAAGGGCCTGGCACTACTTAAAAAAGAAAAAAAAAAAAAAAAGAAAAAAAAAAAAAAAAAAAAAAAAAAAAAAAAAAAAAAAAAAAAAAAAAAAAAAAAAAAAAAAAAAAAAAAAAAAAATTGATGACGTCACGTGGTTGCATGGTAAAGGTGTCCATTTTTGTAAAAACTTTATGTGCGTCAATAATATTCAAAATTATGCAATAGCATAAACAAGTTTAAAGTCATTTTCATGGTTTGTTGGGTCGCTGATTCCGAATATGAGGTCACGATTTCGAAATCTCACCCCCTTCACCGTCTATTTACCACCCCTACGGTGAATATTTAAAAATCGTACCTGATAACGAGGTCATGAGTCATTTTCATTGTTTTCTGGGTCGCTGATAACGAATATAAGGTGGACATTTCGAAATCCCACCTTCTACACCCCTTATTTACTACCCCTAGGGTAAATATTT
The DNA here is from genome assembly GCA_030522625.1 of Copidosoma aretas. Lineage (NCBI taxonomy): Eukaryota > Metazoa > Arthropoda > Insecta > Hymenoptera > Encyrtidae > Copidosoma > Copidosoma aretas. The sequence continues at coordinate 9,753 of JAPYYV010006251.1, read as the reverse complement.
GAAAATCGTACCTGATAACAAAGCCATTTGTGATTTGCATGGTTTTGAGGGTCGCTAATAGCGAATATGAGGTGGAAATTTTAAAATCTTACCCATTACAATCCTTATTTACCACCCCTAGGGTGAATATTTGAATATCGTACCTGATAACGAAGTCATGAGTCATTTTTATAGTTTCTTGGGTCGCTGATAACGAATACGAGGTCAAAAATACTAAATGGTACTTCTTTTTTCTTACCTTGAAAATTGAAAGTCTGCAAGTCTATAATTGTATCAATTTTATAGTTTAAAGATGCTTATGCAAGGCTTTTAAGTAACAGTTTTTTATTGATGCTGTATAAAACGTTTGAATTTGTCAAGTTTACAAATAAAAATAAAATATTTATAAACTGGTCGAATTTTTCGCTGATACTCCGCTGTTTCAACACACTTTTCGTATTTGTAGTGCAGGCTTGACCGGTAATCAAATTCTTAGCTCGGGTTTACACTTGTTGCTCCTTGATCATTATTCAGTATCACAGGTGGTATTCAAAGTTTATTATATGAATCTTATAAAATAATTTTTTTCGATTATCCCTCATTTTGCAATAATATTTGATATATTAAAACAAATTCCCTAGATACTCCAGATTATAATGTTAGTCGCTATTTGTTGATATTATTTGTTATTAACTCTGCTTTTGCCATAAATGTTTCAAAAATATTCCTTACAACTGAAATCGTACTTTAGAAATTACTGTTTTTTTACTGGATTTAATGTAACAATAAAATGTGGTTCTTGCTTTTTAAAGTTGCAAGTAATTCTTCTAATTTTAACTGTTTTGAAGGTGATAAATATTACGTAAATTGACTTTCAAAAAACAGTTTACATTATACCTTAATGAATCAACTATGAATTGTGTAACTTCATATATTATATTGTCCATAGTTATTTGAATAAGATCAATGAACAAGTTTCAAGTTTGAGACACTACGATTATATTAATATTTTTTTTATAGTATTCAATTAACATTTGATTTAGAATAGAGTTCGATTATTCACTTTCACACTAATAAAAAGCGCTTGAAAAGAGCTGTTTTTTGAGCGTTGCTTAAGATAAGCACAATGATCAGATAAAAATATTCATGTTCGCTTTAGAAACCATACTCGAATTAAGTTTTTAAATGGTCATACACATACTAAAAATTGGTTGATAGGTTTCGATACAAACCGAACGTCTATTGATATTAAACATTCTGTAATGTAGCACAAATATTTGCAACATTACGTAACATGCCATGGTTAATAATTTTTAAGTAGACTAAAGTTCTATGGAAATCCAATATCTCTTATGTTTACAGAATCAAAAAGATTCAAGACGTGTTCGAAAGGCTACTTGTAGCATCTGACATATGATTTGAACTGCATATTGAACGTCCGAAACGCAATACAAAGCTTTTAGCCCAGAAAGTAAAAGATTTACTGTACATTGATCAATGTGAAGAAATAATTTTGGATGGTTTTGCCGACCTCAGTAATAGTAGCTATGTTGAACATTGATTACTGTAAGAAAAACCATTAAATAAATCTTCATTGCTTTCACAAATTTCTTTAAATCATATTAACATACCACAATAATTTCACGTAATTAAGAGATATTTCATTTAACCACCAAATAGCTAGAATGAAGTGAGTTGATAATAAGTCTGACCACATAATTAAAAAGAGCGACATAATAAACCTTATAGACGATTATGGCCTTCGTAAAAAGATAAAATTAGCAGATATTTACCAAGAGGGGTAGAAAATAAGGGGTAAAGGGGGTGACATTTTGCAATTTCGACCTCATATTCGTTCTCAGCCACCCAAAAAACCATGGAAATGACTCATGACTTCGTTAACAGGTACGATTTTAAATATTCACCCTAGGGGTGGTAAATAAGGGGTGAAGTAGGTGAGATTTCGAAATCTCGATCTCATATTCGGAATCAGCGACCGCACAAACCATGAGAATGACTGTAAACTCGTATATCATCGACGCACACAAAGTTTTTACAAAAATGGCCACCTTTACCACGTAAGCACGTGACGTTATCTATTTTTTTTTTAAAAAGTCGGTATCCTATCTTGTAGCAAATAACTTCAAGATCAATTTAAGCCGAAAACTTCTGCGTAGCTGTAAAATTCGCTTAAATCAAGATTTTTGTCCACTTTTCGATGATCTCATCCCATAGTGCGTGGGGGGCTAGTAATCCTTAAAAAATGGAAGGGCAATTCACTTATTTGAACCTTTTTTATGCATACTTAATAATATGCGTCAAGTAAATGTTAGGGGAGGGGGTGCATTACTCCAGTCCCACAGGAATTCACTATATCACATAGGAAGATATATGAGACGATCCACGTCAACCGGACACCCTCCTGTCCATAATTAGTTGAGGATTTGCCAGTACATTTTAGGCCCTAAATGTAGCCTATTTCTTCTAGTTTAAAATGCCTCATGGTTATTTTTGAAAATCTACAGTAGCGGTCCAACATGGCGGCTAAAAGCAGTCTACATCATTGAAAAATATCAGTTTTTTTATATTAAATGAGCTTGAATTATAGCTTGGTTGTAAAATCAGCGTCATTTTCTGTACCCTTGATTACTAGATATTATTTCGATTATTGTACTCGTTTTTAATGCTGTGAGTGTTTTCTAACCTAAAAAAAGCTGTAAAAAATCAATTTTTTGTGATTCATGACCACTTGTTCTATCAGATAATGTAATAATGATGTAAACTTACTTTATTTTCGATGTGTAAATGTCAATCTATGCTATCGATCAAGTCAAATTGCAAGATAAAGCCCTAACTGACCTTCAAATATTTGTCATAAAGCAGTAGTTTATGGTTTACGACCGTTAATGCTGTTTAAGGACGTTCGGTACAGTTAGCGGGGAAAAATGCTTGAGGGGCAAAGGGAAACAAGCAACAAGTAAAGATCTGACGACGCTGTGCAGATTTTCAGTAGATATACCCATTGCCCACAGTCACAAAATATTTTTACAATGCATAGACATACACGCGTGAATAGATTTCTGTAGCGGAAAACGACTTTGAGGCTTGTGGCTATCTGGCGAGTGAAGTCGGAAGCGCGAGTCGCTACACGACGATGCCGTAGCGTTTCTGTTGAACTTTTAATTATTTTTTTATTCATTAACGAATCAGATCAGATGATCGTCGCGAAACTTGTCATACATTGGGCCAATTTTCTTAAAACAAAGTTTTTATTAATTTTCCCATAAGAGACCGTGTTAAATGACTGAACTTTGAAATTCAATATCTCGAAAATGAATCAAATGAACCTCTTGAAATTTTGACTAGTTTGTTGTAACAATAATAAGAACGTCTCCATAAAATTTCAAAAAAACTCATTGGAGAATTTTATCTCTACCAAACGTCCTTAATATTGTAATAAACCCTCATTTTTATTTTATTTTAAAAAAAAATGTACATTAAGCTATTTATTTAGATATTATGTACAATGCCGTCCCTAACCTTGAAAAAGTTGTATTAAAACAGCTTTTTGTGTTTCGCAATCAGCGATTCTTTTATACAGTGTTAAATAGTTAATTTTTTATTTTCACGGTAAACAAACATATTTCTGGACTATTTACTTACTTTAACTGCATAAGTCGCTTGTCATCTTAAGAAAGCTCAGTATATTGTGCTCCACCATATCTTATGTTCTTGAATAATGCACCAAAAAACTGATTAAAATGTCAGTCATATCACCTTACTTATGTGTGAGCTATCCGTTTACTTGATCATAATTGGTTGTACATTAGCCTAAAAAAATAATAATCCGATTTTCGTTCTCTACAATCGCTTATTTTTCTGGATGACCTAATAAAAGTTTGATCTTAATTATTATCAATTGACTACTAATTATTTAAAACATTGACTGATGCTGCAGTACATCGTATCAAAACTCTATGTTGTTTAATGCAATAGTTGTTTCAGTATTTTCGTTCCACAAAAATCACAAATCACGATTTTTAATCATAGAATACTGTTAATTTTGTCGTATATTTGGATATGTTTTTATCAACATTTCATAAACTTGCTAACAATTGTTCATTGTTCAACACAATCAAACAAACTTATTGTAGTTTTTCATCAAGTATTATGGATTGAAAATTACTTCTACCAAGTCTATTGAAACGTGTTGAATAGATTTTCTTTGACAGATTATAAAATAATTCCGCATTAAAATTTTTGCTTTATCTACAACTATTGCGATAGATAAGCATAAAATACAGTATTACGATCATAAAAGTACATATTGACAATTTTTAATCCTTATTTTCTTATTATGAATCTTGCGATCGATTTATAATAATTTGTTAGCTGCGTAAAAATTGTTTTTATGGCAGATATACTTATCAACGATGACAGTGTAATATTATGCTAAAACATGATACGCAAAGAAATTTATGCATTGATGACTAGAAATTAAACAGTAGTGGTCTTCATATGAAAACTGCTCCCTGATCGCCAAAAGACAGAAAATTTAGAAACGCGAACAACCGCTCTTTTCTGCTCGCAGAGCAGATCTCAACTCATCATACATTATGTTTGCATACATTTAAATTTTTAAGTTAAACGAACTCTGTAGACAAATTTTATTTTCATTTGATGGATATCGGCACATAAGTTAAGCGATCCAACTGTCATTTTAAATAGTTTCTTGGTGCATCATTCAAGAATATAAGGTATGGTAAACCACAAGATACTGAGCTTTCTTAATTTAAAAAGTGACTTATTGCAGTTAAAGTAAACAAATAGTCTAGAAATATGTTTAATTACTTTGATAACAGCTGTCTTACACTATATGAAAAAATCACTGATTACGGAACCCAAAAAGTTGTTTAAATACAACTTTTTTAAGGTAAGGTACGTCATTGTACATAATAACTTGATAAACAGCCTAACTGTACGTATTTCTATTTAAAAAGATTTAATATGAAAGTTTATCGTAACATCAAACCCCATTTACGGTCATAAACTATAAACTACTGCTTTTTAATGAATATTTAAAGGTTAGAAGGTTTATCTTGCAATTTCACTTGATTGATAGCACAGAATAAAATTTATCCATCAAAAATTCAGTTGAGGTTGTTCTGTGGATATCTTGCAAATATTAAGAAATCAATGAAACTTTTTTTCTCGAAAGTAAAACACATGAGGCGTCATTCTACTATGGGAGAGATTCTGTCGCTAGAAATTGAGTAACAAATTCTCAAAGTTGACCAAAAACTGCTAGGCTCCCATAAAAGCCCATGTATTATGAGGCTTTCTTCATAAATTAATAACTTAGTTTCTAGCGACAGAATCTATTCCAAACTTGGCACAATTACGCATAATACGTTTAAGTTTCAAAAAATCAATTTTCATCAAGATCTTAATTTTTTGTTAATGCCCATAAGAATAACACGATGTATTTATTATACGTATATGTAGGTATCCACAGCACAACCTTAATTTACATTATGATTGCACTATCTGATAAAATAGGTGGTAATAAAATACGAAAAACTGATTTTTTTCAACTTTTTTTAAGTTAGACATCACGCCCAGCATTAAAAAGGAGTACAATAATCGAAATAGTGTCTAGTAATCAAGGATACAAAAAATTGCACTGATTCTACAACTAAGCCATTATTTAGGCTCATTTTATATCAAGAAACTGTTATTTTTGAGTGAGGTGGACTGCTTTTAGCCGCCATGTTAGTCCCTTACTCTGAATTTTCAAAAAGGCCACAAGGCATTTTAAAGAAAAAATAATAAGCTACATTTCATGCCAACAATGTTAAAATCCTAAACCAATTATGGACAGGGGGGTGTCCGGTTGACGTGGGTCGTCCCATGTAAGTATATTACGCACCTAGGCCGGTAAAGTAAAGAAAGTTTCAGATCGTCCGTGAATTATCGTCCGAGGCGAAGCTGAGGACAATAAACGGACGATCTGAGGCTTCTTTACTTCCAGCCGTGGTGCGTAACGATTTTTCGTACCTCAGCGGCCGTAAAACGATTGCTTCAGTCCGCGTAGCGGACGTACATTAATTGCTTTACGGCCGCTGGTACGAAAATATTTATACATGCATGTTCTTTACGCGTGCACGGAAATATAAACTTTTTACTAACCCCACACGCTCGCACACGCCCACACACACACGTCACAGAATATTAGGCAGCTCCAGGTGTATGCACTGCCTTACTCGATAGCGAAAGAATTTCTTTTTTGTTTATCCTATACATGACGGACTAGATCCCTGTCCATCAGAAATTTTTTTCTTATTTTACTCACCTTTAGATACAGAATCCATTTTGTTGCGTTTGATTTGCTTGATAACAAAAACTTTGACACGTGTTTAATGTAAGCGTCCACTAGCCAATCATCTCCAAGCGTAGTATAGCGTTCGAGCAACGGCAACATTCTGACTAACATTATGAAGGGGGTTTGAGGTAACAGACCTTATTATGAACATTTTTCGTCTTTTAGGGGATTCCTTTAGCCAACCTAATGGCGAAAAATTTCCAACTAAAACCTTGTTTTTTGGACGTTTGACCGCACAATGCTGGTAAGTTTTTTCTCGCACTTGTTACATAAACCATTATAAAACTATCCGATAATTAAAAGAAACGATCATGACTTTTGCTACCGCCATCTCGGATCAGCCTATTTACAGATTGCTCGAAAAGCAATAGCTTGACTCAATTCAAACTTTGACTATAAATTAATTACAAATGAGCTACAAAATATGATACAATGCAGATCATTCCGTAAGTCTTAGAATAGCAGAAACGAGTATTCGATCCGCTAGCGCTATGTACTATTTAACTTTCTACCGATTTCTTTAAGATCTAATAACTCTATACAATCAATGTAATATCTAAAATTTGAAGACAAACTTATTACAAATAAGCTATAAAATATCATGCTAAGATAATTGTATTTCAAAGTCTGAGTAGCGGGAACAAGTACGTGATTGCTAGCGTGATATTACTCTATCTGATTATCCTATATCTCACATCCTGATAGCTCTGAAAAATCAATTATTATACTACGAGTTTACTACAAATGAGCCATAAAATATCATCGTAATTAGATTATCTTCTAAGCTCGAGATCGTTCCATATGCACTTGAAATCTGCTAGCGCTAGTTTTTCATGATTGATAAGGTCTAGAATAAATTATTTAGCTACACACGTTTTTTTCCTAAACTACAAAATATGATACCAATAAGGTCATATTGTGAGCCTGAATTAGCAGAAACGGGACGTTCATCTGTCGGCGTCACGTCACTTCGACCGTTCGACCGATTCCTTGGGATCAGTTAGCTCTACAAAATTAATTCACTCTAAATAAGTTGCAAAATATGATGCTTATTCGATTTTCTTCTTAGCCCGAGATCAGCCCATACGCAAATTTGATCTGCTTGCGTGACATACATTTATTTTTCTGATTTTCTTACATAAAATATTTTTAAACAACGTTAAAAAGCAGAGATTAGTTAAAAAAATCGATTTACCCCAATCGATAAAATCAAAATTAAAAAAATCCATAGAAGCTGAATTTGGTTTTTCAGCGGTATCCTTAAACCTAAATCAATAAGCCCTGTTCGGTAAAAATTGGTCGAGAAATCTTGAGATTCAACTGATTATGCACATACACACATACACAGACGGACATTTTTGCTGGAGTAATATTTTTGAATTCTTAACTGCAGAAAAATCGCTTGTCCAGATAACATATTATAAATATGTTTTCTTAAGTTTACAAAGAGCATTGCTCTAGTAAAAATGTACGCGTGTATCTCTCTCTCTCTCTCTCTCTCTCTCTCTCTCTCTCTCTCTCTCTCTCTCTCTCTCTCTCTCTCTCTGTGTGTGTGTGGGTGTGTGTGTGCGTGTGTGCATGTGTATGTGTGTAATTAATCATATCTTAGTATATCTTGGTACCCTCTTAACTGATTTTGATAAACCGTGGCTCATCTTTGTTTTTTCGGATACCCATCACCACTCGGTGGAAAAATTGTGATTTCATGGATCTAATTTTTTTAATTCTTTACAGAGAAAGCTTTGTTATGGACGAAAAATTGCATGTTGGGATAGCATAATATAAATATGTTTTCTCAAGTTTAGAATCGAAGTACATCAGTCCGGTAAAAATGTTCCCCTGTGGATAAATGTGTGTGTATGCGTGTACGTGTAATCAGTCATATTTAAGAATTCCCTCGACTGATTTTGATAGATCTCGGCTTAATTTTGCTTCATTATAAGGAACTTTCTAGTAGACAAAAAATAGCATTTCGAGAAAATATGCTATAAATATGTTTCCCGAAGTTTAAAATGTAAGTTCACTGCTCTAGTAAATATATCCCTCTATGTGTGTGATGTGTATGGGTTTTTGTTTGCAATCAGTCATATCTCAAGACTTCCTTGACAAGGTTTGATAAACATTGGTTTATTTTTTTTTTTTGAGATCCCTCTTAAAGAAACAATTCCAAAATTATCAATCTGTTTTTTCTCAATTTCAATCTCATCTATTTCGAAAAATTGAGTTACATCATTTTAACTGTTGTTTTAGAATATTTTTTCTTGAAAAATCAAAAAAATGATGAGATTTTCTATAAAAATAACGTTATTGATTAAAAAAAAATTAAATTTAAAGACATTGGTGTATTCGTTTTTTTTTTTTTTTTTTTCTTAGGGGTGAAGAGAGGAAATCTTCAAAAGGCTTCTCCGGTCCGAAAAAAGGGAGGGTGTGTGTGTGTATGGATGTAATCAATCATATCTCAGAGACCCTCCGACCGATTTGATTGCTTCAGGGCTTCAAATGTTTGGTTGTATATCTTTCCTGGGTGTCGGGAAAAAAATTAAGTTTTATACCTTATCAAGATTGCTATGATACTTTTTGTATGTCTGAAATGCGGTTTTTTGCTATGTAAGAGGTAAACAATTTCAAATATAATTTTTCTTAATAATTATATCTTATGAAGCATCAAAATAGCTCCATGTTACATTTTGAATTATCTTTCTTCTTTACGTCGTTTCTATTTCAATTATAAAATTCTAAAATTTGTATGGGAAATCAGTCATATTTTGGAAATTTATCGATAGATTTTAACTCTGCAGAAAAAAAACTGTTTTTATGTTATCATCGTAGTAGTTGGGAAAAACATTCTAGTTTTAAACCTTATTTAAGTTGATTTGATGATTTTTCAAGGTGAAAAACGGTTTTTTGCTACTTTTAAGGTAAAATTTTTTTAGTTCAGTTTCTTGTATAGTGCCATCTTACATAGAATGAAAATATCTATACTCTCAATTTTAAATTATTTTGCTAGGATCTTTTATCAATTTTTAATTGAAGAAACACTAAAATTTTTCTGAAATGTCAGTCATATCTTGAGATCCTATCGACAGATTTTTATTATTCATGGATGAAATAGTAGTTTTTCTTACAAGGAGAGGAAACGGAACTCCCGCACGAACGTGATATGACGCATCGAGGAGAAGCCGAAAGGGCTTCACAGTCACGTTCGTGACGGCGCACAGTGGGAAATTCCGACTTTTTTTTGATCAAAACCTAATATCTCTCGAACGAAAATAGCTAGACCGATGATTTTTTTCGGAAAATAAAGGTATGTTAATGCGTTATAGAGGAAAATCATAGAGAACATTGTCAGAACTTTACCTAACCTCAAAAAAGGCACTGTAAACCGTGAAATT